>JAWQEG010004392.1:0-131667 GCA_033782935.1 Petrolisthes cinctipes
AGAAAGAACCAGATGGAAAAAAAAAAAAAAAAATAATAATAATAATAATAATTAAAAAAAAAAAAAAAAAAAAAATAATAATAATGGTGAGATGTTGTTGCTCGGAATAGTTTGGAGGAATCAGTTGCTCCATATTACCAACCAACTGTGCCATGAAACTGTGAGGCACAATTCAATGGAGTCTGATTTACCAACACAATTTTATCCCTCTTAAATTTAGGGTACCGTGTAGAGTATAGGCTATTAATATTATATAAGGGTAAAGGGTAGGGTAAGTTTGGGGGGTATAGGGTGGGGTATGGTAAGGGTACAGAGTGGGGTATGGTAGGGGTACAAGTTGGGGTTAGTTTGGGGTACAGGGTGGGGGTTAGTTTGGGGTACAGGGTGGGGTTAGTTTGGGGTACAGGGTGGGGTAAGTTTGGGTACAGAGTGGGGTTACTTTGGGGGGTATAGGGTGGGGTTAGTGAGGGTACAGAGTGGGGTAAGTTGGGGGTACAGAGTGGGGTAAGTTTGGGGTACAGAGTGGGGTAAGTTTGGGGTACAGAGTGGGGTAAGTTTGGGGTACAGAGTGGGGTAAGTTTGGGGTACAGAGTGGGGTAAGTTTGGGGTATAGGGGTGGGGTAAGTTTGGGGTACAGAGTGGGGTAAGTTTGGGGTATAGGGTGGGTAAGTCTGGGGTACAGAGTGGGGTAAGTTTGGGGTACAGAGTGGGGTTAGTTTGGGGTACAGAGTGGGGTAAGTTTGGGGTACAGAGTGGGGTAAGTTGGGGGTACAGAGTGGGGTAAGTTTGGGGTATAGGGTGGGGTTAGTTTGGGGTACAAGGTTGGGGTAAGGTTGGGGTACAGACAAGCTTGGATAAGATCATTAGGGTACAGACAGACTAGGGTTTATATAGGCTGCTTGGGGGTGTACTATAGGATAAGGGAACTTGTTATGGTGGCTAGCTTGCCTTAAGGGGAGATTCTTTAGTTGGTGAATTGGAAGGTCTCTGCCAGATTCCTCCAAACTATGCCAGGAAACAACAGACGACCTCAATGGTACTAAATAGCGGATCTGTTGTTTGTTTCGTGGCATAGTTAGGAGGAATCAGTAGCCTTCCAATCACCACCAAGAGAACTCGACCCCTCCTTAACCAACACACAACTCACCCCTAAATTAAACGACCTCTGAGTATTAGGTTTGATCAGTCTTTGGGGGTTTTAAATTAGCGATTGTTAACCCACATGTTCTTTTAGGGGGGAATTTGGCGTATTATCCCCCCGCGAACTGGCTTGGTGGGTGGGTGGGTGGGTGGCGACAGCTGGCAGATGGGAAGGAGGGAAGAGAAGGTAAGGGGAGGTAAGGGAAGGGAAGGAAGGGAAGGGAAGGGAGATAATGAGAATGGAGAGAAGAGATGCGGTGGTAGAAGAGAAGAAAAGAGAAAGGGTGATGGAACGTAAAGAATAGAAGTGAAGTGAAGAGAGAGAGGAGATGAAAAAGGAAAATTATAAGTGAAGAGGGAGGAGAGGAAAGGAGAGAAAAGGAAGAGGAAAAGTGGAGAGAGAGAGAGAGAGAGAGAGAGAGAGAGAGAGAGAGAGAGGAGAGAGAGAGAGAGAGAGAGAGAGAGAGAGAGAGAGAGAGAGAGAGAGAGAGAGAGAGAGAGAGAGAGAGAGAGAGAGAGAGAGAGAGAGAGAGAGAGAGAGAGAGAGAGAGAGAGAGAGAGAAGAAAGAAGTGAGGGGGGTAGAAGAAATTACAATAGAAGACAAGAAAAGATTAAGTAAGAGACGAGAGAGTAGGAAGCCAATACAGTTTACGTTCATAGTTTCCACCTGAAACGCCCTTTACGCATTACTACGCAAGATTCTCTGGAACGCATACCACCAGAGCAGAACAGAAACGGGGAAGGAAGGAAGGAAAGGGAAGGGAAGGGACGTGGTCAGGCGAAAAGGAATGGGAGAAGGGAAGGAATGAAGAAAGGAAGGAAAGAAGGTAGGAAAGAAATAGAGGGTCATTGTCAGGAGGAAGGAAGGAAGGAAGGAAGACAGGAAGGAAAGAGAGGGATATGGTCAGGCGAAAAGGAAAGGGAGATGGGAAGGACGGAAGGAAGGAAAGAAAGAGAGAGTCATAGTCTGGCGAAAAGGGAAGGAAGGAGGAATGAAGGAAGGGAGGAAGGAAGGAAAGAAAGGGACACGGCAGGGGGGAAGGGAGATGAGAGGAAAGGGGAGAGAGAGTCACAAGAGAATCAAGGAGGAAAATAGGGAACACACACAGAGAGAGAGAGAGAGAGAGAGAGGAGAGAGAGAGAGAGAGAGAGAGAGAGAGAGAGCAGTGTAGGAGAGAAGTGAGAAGGACAGGTAAGGTATGTGTTATCAGCGAGGGTGGGACAGGTAGCAGGTGATGTTGTGATAAACGAACCTTGCCTCTCTCACTCTAATGACACACACTGGAATGTCTCTCTCTCTCTCTCTCTCTCTCTCTCTCTCATCCTCTCTCTCTCTCTCTCTCTCTCTCTCTCTCTCTGTGTGTGTGTGTGTGTGTGTGTGTGTGTGTGTGTGCTGGGGTTGTGGGTGAGATTATCAGTGCTTCAACTTTGACCTTTCGTAATCAAAGGTCACCCACAAGTACACAGACACACACATGTACTCACACAGATCCACACAACCATCCATACATACATACATACTGTACATATACACATTCATACCATACATACATTCATACATACAGTTATAGATACTTTATAGAAGGTGTGGTTAGTGATTTAATAATGATATAGCAGTGTGGTGGTAGTGTTTTGATGGTGGTAGATGAAGTGGTAGTGGTAGCTGTGAGTGTGATGGTAGTTTTGGTGACGGTGGTGGTAGTGTTGGTAGATGTGGTAGTGGTGAGTTTGGTGGTAGTGGTAGTGTTGGTGATGGTGGTGGTAGTGTTGGTGGTAGCTGTGAGTTTGATGGTAGTGGTATTGTTGGTTGATGGTGGTAGTGGTAGTGTTGGTGATGGTGATGGTAGTGTTGGTGGTAGCTGTGAGTTTGATGGTAGTGGTATTGTTGGTGATGGTGGTAGTGGTAGTGTTGGTGATAGTGGTAGTAGTACATGTGGTAGTAGTGGATGTGAAAAAAAAAAAAAAAAAAAAAAAAAAAAAAAATGTTTAGTCAGTCAACAGAAATGGATACAAACAAGTGAGAGAAATATTTGAGTTGTAAAATCTTCAAAATGAATTATATTATGATAAACACTTAGATGAATATACACTCGAACACTATTCCAATTGTATATCTACTTAAATTAGAAAATATATAAGCGATAAGAATGACAAATGCTACATGCAAACAAACATATAAGCGATAGAATGATACAAGCAGACATTCCTCCCTTGTTCATACATATTCAAATGTCAAGATTTAAACGATACCACATGGAAACACTGTCTAAATTACTTATCTATTCAAATTAAAAAGAAAAAGTTATAAGAACGGGGCATGCAAACATTACTCCCCTGTTTATCTATACTCAAATACAAGATTAAAACGATAACAACAGTACGGGAAACCACTACTCCAATTTGCATAAACAAATAAACAAACAAACAAACAAACAAGCGATAAAATAACACATGCAACTAGTATCAATATCCAAATCTAGAAGCTAATAATGATACATGAAAACCCTGGTCCAAATTGCATATCTATTTACAACAACAACAAACAAACAAACAAATATACAAGGGTTAAAATGGAACACGAAAATATTTGACTATTTCACCGTTTATCGATACTTAAAGCATAGTATATAAATAATGAAAACACCCTCCTTATCCCTCCTACATAACACCTCTTTTATCACAATCAAGTCACACCTCCCCGCCCCACCTTTTTCTCTCTTCTCTCTCTGTGTGTGTGTGTGTGTGTGTGTGTGTGTTTATTAAGTATATAGGTCTACTGTATCCTTGTTAAAAAATTTGATAGTATAAAAATTTAGGAAGTTAATAGCCAATGTCAACCCCTTGCATTTGTACTGTAGTGGTAGGTATGGTAGAGGGAGTTGTGATGATTGTGGTAGTAGTAGTTTTAGTAGTTGTAGTGAGTGTGGTAGATGGCATAGAGGCAGTTGTGGTAGTTTTAGTTGTGGTAGTGAGTGTGGTAGATGGTAGAGGGGCAGTTGTGGTAGTTTTAGTAGTGGTAGTGAGTGTGGTAGGTGGCAGAGAGGCGGTTGTGGTAGTGGTTATGGTGTGGTGATACTGGTGTAGTTGTGGTAGTGGTTCTGGTGGTAGTTGTGGTTGTGGTAGTGGTTCTGGTGATATTGCTCGTGGTTGTGGTAGTTGTAGTGGTAATGGTGATACTGGTGTAGTTGTGGTAGTGGTAGTGGTAGTGGTTCTGGTGGTAGTGGTACTGGTGATATTGGTCGTGGTAGTGTTAGTGGTTATAGTGGTAGTGGTGGTAATTGTGGTAGTGATGCTTGGCTTCACCTTCTTAGCTCAAGGGCATACCCACTTCCGCTCCAGATGGCGAGAGAGAGAGAGAGAGAGAGAGAGAGAGAGAGAGAGAGAGAGAGAGAGAGATATATAGGTACACATATAGACAGAACGAAAGATAGGTAGACGGATATATAGATAGACATGGGGAGGAGAGCGTGGGTAGGAAGGCCTGCTCAAGATCTTCCTTCCCTCATCTACCCATCCCTGTATGCACGCCAGTCTTGCCCTCCAGACATGAGTACCAAGTCTGTCACTGTACAGGGAATATAAATATACTATAGGTAGTGGAAGGTAATGTTGGGTGAGGTGCATGGAGTAAGGTGTAAGCATCATTATTATCATTATTATTATTATTATTATTATTATTATTATTATTATTATTAAGGATGGTAGATAAGAAGTTGAATTGAGGGACCCTGTGATGTAGTCAGAAAATTGGAGGTAAATGAGTCCCTCAAATATTGCCACGAAACACACACACCTATATGGAAGGAGTTTGTTTCGTGGCAGAGTCCGAGGGATGAGGTAATGTTACTTTAGGTTTGATAAAGAGGGAACCACTGTGTTAGTAAATCTGGAGCAAATGATACTTTACATACTATTTCAAGCAACAGGCTATCATTATTTTTGTCATTCTGGTATTGTTTACTAGCATACTTTGGAGGAATCAAGGTGCTCCAATGTACAGTACATACAAGAAGTATACTCTCCCCTTAAATTTCCTATGATCGAGTAGCGTTAGGGAAAAATCTCACATCGTGGAAAGAGGAAACTAAATATAGCAAAATGAAAGCAGATTAAGAGAACACCCTACATATGTACAGTCGGCCTCAGGAATTAAGAGAACACCCTACATATGTACAGTCGGCCTCAGGAATTAAGAGAACACCCTACATATGTACAGTCGGCCTCAGGAATTCGAACACATAGCATTGGTTATAAGTTTTTTTTTCTGCACAAACCCGGTACTGTAGGTATTGTTCTACTGACTGATTCAAGTATTAGCCAAATAACATTACAAGAAAAGTTTGGTGTTAGAAAATTAATGTAGTAAATTATCTAGTTGATACGAACCCTTGATCTCACATATACGAATTCCTGAGGCCGACTGTACATACATACATTCCCCCTTGTCATAAGAGACTTGGTAATCCAATTGCCTGGGAGCCGACGGTAGCGAGCATCACCACTGCCCCTTTTCTTTGTGATGCAGTGTAGAGCCGCTCTTGTACACGCACGACAATAAGGCTTACAATACCATCCCCTCATAAAGGTTTCTCTCCCGTAATGGCTGGGTGTCTGAGTGAGGTGATGCAAGGGGCTAATTTTGTAGAACCTGTTGTGTGTGTGTGGGGAGGGGGGTTCTTGCACTGCTTCTGATCCCCAGTAAGAGTTCTAGGACTATATATCTGAACTTTCTTCATCACTGCTTATTAGCTTCTATCACTGTCTAACTTCATTATCACTGTTTACCTTCAATCACCCACCCACCAGCTTCTATCACTGTTTACATTCAATCACTGTTTACCTCCTATCATTGTTTACATTCACTGTTTTACCTTCAATCACTGTTTACATTCAATCACTGTTTACCTTTAATCACAGTTACATTTAATCACAGTTTACATTCAATCACAGTTTACATTCAATCACTATTTACATTCAATCACAGTTTACATTCAATCACTATTTACATTCAATCACAGTTTACATTCAATCACAGTTTACATTCAATCACTGTTTACCTTCCCTCACTGTTTACCCTTTATCACTGCTTACCTTCAATCACCCACCAGCTTCTATCACCATTTACCTTCTGTCACTGTGTAGTTTCTGTCACCCACTCTAACTTTACTAACACCGTCTATCATTTATGGCAAGGGTGAGTGGTAGCAGGGGAGGGGGGGTGGGGGTGCCGTTGAAAATCTGATCTTATATGTTTGTTGTTGTGGTTCCTTTGACTACATACACCTCCACCTATTATTAACTTAGTTATTTTATTGGCTACGTGATTGATCGAATTTGATGATAACTCCAACCATGCAACATCTGTAATCATCATGTAATCTCTCTCTCTCTCTCTCTCTCTCTCTCTCTCTCTCTCTCTCTCTCTCTCTCTCTCTCTCTCTCTCTCTCTCTCTCTCTCTCTCTCTCTCTGGTATTGTATAGGAGTTTTCCAGTTTTACGAGATGTCACAGCTTCAGACAACATTATAGAACAATAAAATACATGGGCTGGAAACTAAAAGAAACTGGTTGAATTTGTTCGTTTCTCCATCTGTCAACCCTCCAGAAGGATACTCTTTTATGAGCACTATAATATATAACTTGTACAGTCACAATCAAATATCCACCGACACTTTCCTTCCATCCTAGTAAATATCTTGGTAATAAAGAACAACACGTGTATGATTTTGCAGCACCTCATAGTAATAATTGAGGGGGTTGAGTTGACGTAAGGTGTTGTATGATTATATTTTGATATGATACTGATTTATTTGCACGATGGAAGGAAAGTGTCGGTAGTTATTTGATTGTGGCTGTACAGTAGGTATAAAAAGTATTGGAACTCCCTTATGGATGATTATAATAAACTTCAATGTAAGGGTGGTTCCATTACTTTTTTGGCCGACTGTACACCAAATAAATGAGTGTTCTTGTGAGTACTATAACTTGTACACCAAATAAATTAGTGTTTTTATGAACATTAGCCTACACTAGTTGTATATCAAATTAATTATTGTTTACCTTTTATGATGTTATTAAAGATGACGACTATATTGTCATTTCACCTTCTGCTGGCTTCCCTGATCACAGCTCCCCACCTGATGCCCCTCCTCCTCTTCACGTCATCATCTCTATCCAGTAAGGGGAGGGGAGCGGGGACCCCCTTGGCTGAATGGGACGCCCTACAGACCACAGCTGTGAGTGGAGAGAGGTATAGTTTTAGCGTATGGAAGGCAGGGTTGTGGTAACACTGCTCGTTCATCACCTCCTCATACTATAACTTTGTTGAAACAAATGTAGTAAGGTCTCATTAACTTCAAAATATCAACACCTTATAATCTTACCCTACCTGTCTAAACCTTATATCTATTCCTGAAGATAGAATATACGAGTAAACAATTTTATATGACGAATTCAGATTAACACATTAGAAACTCCCTCCGACAACACAGATTAATAGGACATAACACTGGTATGAAATTATATACTGTATATGGAAAGGGTACAACCATATCTATTCCTTAATTTAATATAAGTTATAAGAGTAAGTTTCTATTTTGATTATCACTTAACACACAACCTTTGTCGCCTATTAATAAGTTTGAAGACTACAAACACTGATCCAGGTAAGCTGATGGTTTCTCTCAACAAAACCACCAGGTTGTATAATATAATAACACATGTGCTTGAACTGGATATGTGTCTGTGCGGTCCCAGGACTCGGACGTGTCCTCCCCGAGCTCCGTCTTCCTCCTCATCTATCCTTTCCTTTCTTTTTAATTAACGAATCTTCATATCATCACATTTCACCAAGATAAGTATCGAGATTGTTTGTTCTGGCTGTCATTTCACGTCATCTTTTTCTTCTTTTTATTACCGTTTTTAGTGTCTTTTAAATTTACATAGACCCTCCCTCAATATAACACCGTCCCCCACCCCTCAATTTTCATTATTTTTAATTATACAGTTCTTTTATTTAGTGTATTTTATCATATTTTTAACATTTGTATATCCTTTTTAGTTAAATCCATAGGTTTTATTATCAATTCTCTTTTTTTATATAACCGACCCCTGACATAAGTTAGGGGTTTGTTTACATTTTATTCCTTCCTGCAGCCGTGCAGACTGTCTCGGTACAGGGGTAAGTCTGTATTGTATATTTATATTAGTGCTTCATAAACATGTACAGACACACCCCACACAAAACAACATACACATGTACACTAACAATATTCTACACATACTGTTCACTAGTTTTAATACTCTACAACACTGACAATAAAAACACTGGCTGCACACATACCAACACACCAGACTCACTAACACCAGACATCTACACCCACACCTCCATATACACACACCTGTTTGGGAACCTGGGCACCCCTGGGGGCCCTCAAAGGTTAAAGGTGGCTTGCCTCGGCAATCTCCGGGGTGCCCTGTTGCTCCTTATGTTGTGTGGTGACACAGGGGCTCTGATCAACCCTGGCCCCCACGCCCCAAAGTACCCCTGTCAATTGTGCCGACGGGCGGTGAAATGGGGCCAGCGGGCCATCCAGTGCGATCGCTGCTGTGAGGTTTCCCAGCATGCAGGCTGGTATCATGTCAGCTGTGTTGGGGGCTTCACGGCGGCGTTCGACGGATTGGAGGGTCGGAGCCTTTCGTGGATCTGCTGGGACTGTGGTGCGCCCAATTTTACCTCCTCCCTTTTTCACTCCCCAATACACTACACAAATAGATTCAGTATATTAGACTCCACCACTTCATCTTCACCACCACCCACAATTCACAACACACCTTCACCATTAGATAGGATCACCCGACGTTTAGGTAGACGCAACAGAGACAATTCCTCCCCTACACAAAACCGACAGCAAGACATGACTTCCCTTAACTCTGCATCATCCACTCCTCCACTCCCAAACCATCTGGTTGACGCCATAGTATTAGACTTTGCCAAAGCCTTCGACAAAGTCCCTCACCAAAGACTACTACACAAATTAGAATTCTATGGCATACAGGGACAACTTCTTCACTGGATTAGAACGTTCTTGACTACCAGAAAGCAATGTGTAGTTCTTGATGGTAGTCAGTCTCCATCTGTTCCTGTGACCTCTGGGGTACCCCAGGGCACTGTCCTGGGTCCCCTTCTCTTCCTTTCATACATTAATGACCTCCCACTTTCACTTTCCTCTACCACTAGACTCTTTGCAGACGATAGCTTAGTTTACAGACCAATTAAAGATAGGAATGACTGCCTTCGACTACAGGACGACCTAACTGCACTTGAAGACTGGGAAGTCAAGTGGCAGATGACATTTAGACCAGACAAATGCCATCACATCCGTTTTACCCGTGCCCATAATGTCATTCCATATACATACCAATTACACAACACCAACCTCAACACAGTCACTTCCCACAAATACTTGGGCGTCCACATCTCAGCGGACATGAGGTGGAACACACACATAGGTAGCGTCAGGGCTAAAGCTAGTAGGGTCCTGGGGTTCTTGCGCAGGAACCTCAGCAGGTGTAACACAGACACCAAAATTATTGCATACAACACTTTCGTTCGGCCACATTTAGATTATTGCGACACCGTCTGGGACCCACACACTTACAATAATATCAATAAATTAGAGTCCATACAAAACAAGACTGCAAGATGGGCCAGACGTGATTACAGACACACTACATCAGTCACTTTGCTTAAACAAGACACAAAACTAGACCCATTAGTAACACGAAGACAGATACACAGACAACAGATGATATACAAAATCACAAACAAGTTAGTTGACATAGACAAAGACACATATCTACACCCTACAAGTATACGATCCACTAGAGGCAGCCACAACTTAAAATACCATACATACCAGACAAGCACTGATATATTTAGGCACTCATTCTTTCCCCGCAGCATCCAAGAGTGGAATCATCTCCCATCTCACGTAGTTAATAGCCCCACTCTTGACACGTTTAGAAATAGGATCACCAATCATTACCTCCCCAATCCTAATCCTCAACCCACAGTCCCTGACCCAATCCACCCTTATCCTAACCCTCTTCCTAATCCTGCCCTGGATCCCTAAATCCCCCGCACAACCCCCGCATATTATGCCGCCCATGAGCGGCCCTCTGCGGGACCCTAAAACTTGAACTTGAACTGTGTAAGAAACAAAATGGTTTAAAAATTTCCTGGCTGTTTGACTAAGTTTCCCCTTCATCATCACAATTATTCGTTTTCTCAAGTTTGCTCTTCAAAGAAAGCGAAAGAACTATGGTATTACTATCCTAAATATTACATTAGTTAATCTTGAGAACGAGACATATTGTATACCACATAAAACCCAAGACAGATAAACAAACAAACAGAGTGAGACATGATAGTGATAGCAGATATACTTGATAAATAAATAGAGTGAAACATTGTGTGAGAGGAGACACCAAACAAAAAATTTAATAAACATAGCAAGACATAATTATAGAGACACTAAAAGTATAGTAACCTCTTTAGGGACCCTGTGATGTAGTCAGAAAATTGGAGTTAAATGAGTCCTTCAAATATTGCCACGAAACACACACACCTATATGGAAGGAGCTTGTTTCGTGGCATAGTCAGGAGGAATCAGAAGCCTCCAATTCTCATACACGATCACAGGGTCCTTAAAGGGGAGATCCTTTTGTTGGTGAATTGGAAAGTCTCTGCTGATTCCTCCAAACTATGCCACCAAACAGCAGATCCCCTATTAGTAACATTAAAGTCGTCTGTTCCATGGTATAGTTCGGAGGAATTAGCAGCTAACAAGAGAATCTCCCCTTAACACCAAATAAATAAATTAATTAATTAATAAATAAATAAAATTATGTATTATGTATACACAGTATAGAAATTGCTACTCGTGTAAGTGTTTTCGTATCATTCAGGGATAATTATATGGTAACTATGTGGGTACGGAAGCCTTAATGTAGGAGTAGCGAGGCGTAATTTACACCGGCAGCAAATATTATTAATTAATACTCTGGAGCAAAATAATTCACCCCTGTGGATCCGGTGTCACGTCTAATATGCACTCCTCTGAATTATGATGCCCCAGTCATTTTAATACCTATAATTTGCACTCCCCAGTCATTAATATACATACAGTTTACACCAGGGTCCACCACCAGGGTATTCTATGGACCCTGGTTTACACTCCCTCAGTGTATATTTTACGTGTTAATATAAACTCTCTCTGAATAATATGTACTCCACAGTCTTTACTTCATTTCGAATTTAATAACGTTTCGTTTCGATTCTACTATTTTGAAAATGATTCCCTACTACTATATATTTTCAAAAGCATATCGAACCAGTCCCACGAAACACTGAAGAATCTCTACAAAGATGGCCTTGTCTGAGCTTGTCCTTATCCAAAACTGGGATAGGTGGAGCAGGACATATTATCACTCAGTACACTCTTCTCACGCTGCCCGTACTTTCAAAATTATCAGGGATGGATTAAGTAATTATTTCTTAAAAGATAATACAGTACATTATGAAGTACAGATATGAAGCTATGCAGAGCAACCATCCACCCATCCACCACAGGACCAGCAGTGAGGAAAAGATATTGGTTGGTGTTGGAGTGTGATGAGTGCGTCACAAACTGGGATATTATATGACCCGGAATACGTAAGTAACAAAGTCTAAACTAGTGGTAGACTACACGAATTATTAAGGAGACTTAAGCGTGTATCACACGGGGCGTTTCACCGGACTGTTTCACCCAAGGTAAATACAGTCTACGACAGGTAGAACCGTCCCCCCAAACTTTGTCTCTATTTTTGCCGTTCTGAGTGCGGGGGTGTGTGACGTCAGATGGTGGGCAGGAGCAGAGGTTGTAGGGCACACACCTGCTCAGTTGCGAACTGGACTCCGTGATGAACACAGTAGCACTTAACACTTGTATCTATCTATTGATAACAGCCATATCCACCAAATAAAGAGAGGTGGCCCAGTCATGGCAAATACTTTTTCACGCTTCCAAATCATTCATAATGTCCCCTCAGTTTTGAGATGTTATAGTAAAAATGATCAAAATATGCAGGCCACATACAGCATATGACAGGAGGAATGATATATTATAATTTTATACACCAACATGTGACGAGACAACACAATACAATATTATATCTCTACAAATACTGTATGAAAAAAGATACAGATAATTAATTAGGAACCTGACACAGAAATTAATTAAGATCTGGGAGCTCCGTTGAAAAAAGAAGCTCACTCGACACAGACAGCCAGAGCTCTCCCACACTCTGACGTCACGAATGTGGGTGGAGTTTAGTACTCCCCTGCGCGAGATTGGGGGGTTGGGACCACAATGCACCGCGGGAGTGACGTCACACTTGTAAACAAACCTTGCCTGGTGCCCAGACAGTCACTAGTCCAACTGGAAATGTACGTGAAGCGTGAATGTCTGTGCCATATTATGTGTGTATGTGCAGTGTACAATTACAATAATGGCAGTAGACATGCAAAAAGAGACAGGGTGAAGCTCTTTCGGTTCCTAAGAGACCAAGAGAATGCCATAAAGTGGTTATCGGCGTGCAAACGTGAGGACAAATTCAATGTTGAATTGGCCCCAGTATGCTCTCTACACTTTAAGACAACAACAGACTACGTCCCAAGAGATGCTTTGAACAATCAACGATGTAATGGATCTCCAAAGAAGATCATAATATTGCAACCTTGAGCTGTACTGACTCTGCACCTTCCAAATTCTAATCGAGAACCAGGTATGTTGAGATCTATCAAAGGCCCAACTTACTGCTACACCCTCAGCTATTTGCTTATACTGTACGTATTTTTAACTTTACCCCATCTTATGATACTCTACTGTACAGTATGTAGGTTAGGTTAGGCCAGGCCAAGTCTACCTAATTCTGTTAGAAATGTAGTCCAATACTGACTGCATCCCCTACTAGTGATAACTTTGGTATATCTAGGTAGGCTACAGTATTGTAATGCTCTATAACCAACAATTTCTCTCTTCCCCTTTTATGTTTGGGGGTAAGGTGGGGTATTTGTGGTGGATTTAATACATTAAAATCATCATTCAATATCTAATATAGGTTACAATAGTAGGTAATTGTGGTAGAAATTCAGTAGTTTATCTAATGTGGATATTTGGTCCATTTATACAATCATGATTTTACCCATGGATTTTGATTAGGTCTGAATACTGCAACATTCATTTAATTTTCAGCTGGTACGGAGGCTCGCCGAGAAAGATTATTCAGCAGGCATAGAAGGCTACTGGTACCAGTACTTCAAGAGGGTCTGCTCAATGAAGGAAATGGTGAGATTTTTTGTTTTCTTCTTAAAAGTGACTGTGTATAGTACATAGGCTATACAGTATCAGATGGTATCAGACCTATCCTGTACTTCATAGTTTCACAATACAGTAATTATAGTATGTTAAGAGTAGGGCTGGATAATGCATATATGAAAATAATGGAAGGGCCAAACATTTATGTATTCTTTTCTTTTGTATATGCAAACAAGTGTCATGTGATTATGTGCCTCTAAAATCAATTCCTTCACAGATAATACACCAGAAGTGGTACAAGATGCTATTCCTCATGCACAAGAAGATGCCAAAGGTGATGCACATGAAGCACAATAGGGTCTGCTCAACAAAAGAAATGGTGAGATTTTTTTTAATTTTTTTATAAAAATGAAAGTGAATAGTTTAACAGTATTAGATGGAAAGAGTGAAAAGAAAACACCTTGAGGTTGTTCGGCCATGTAGAGTGTATAGGAAGCGAGAGATTTGATTAAAAAGTGTATGAGAGTGAGGTGGAAGGACAGAGTAGAGCAGGTAGACCGAGAGTGAGGTGGAATGATGGAGAAGAGAAGTATATGAGTAAGAGTGGCGTTGGGTGGTACCGTAGGAGGGACGCCAGTTGAAGGGAGACAAAGATGCGTGGAGGCAATTCATTCACCCCTTTGGGGATTGAGGCATCTGGCAATAGATAGATAAATAGATAGACAATAATTACCTTAGTACGACCAGATAACAAATATTTTTGAAAATACCCGATACATAATCTTGAAAATAGAGACTATTGTCTTTCCCAGGTCTTTATACCTATATGAGGTCATTTTAACCCATGACGAATATGAAGATGATGGAAGAGTCATAGCCTACATCTATCTATATCTATCTATCTAGCCTACATAATTTATTCTATTTTTGTGCACAGTATATACAAACAAGTGTCATCTGATTATATGCCTATATCATCAATTCCTTCACAGATAATACACCAGAAGTGGTACTAGATGCGATAGTCCAGCCAGCACAAGAAGATACCAGAGATGAACATCATATTTTCTCAACTGCAGTATGCTGATCGTGCTGTGTTTGTATTCCCAGACATGATGAGTTGAAAAGTGTTAAGTTAGCCGTTAACTCTCAGAAAGTTGAGCTCGTTAATCTGAAAACTGCTAACGCAATACAGTACGGTACTTTATGAAAAAGCGAACGAACTGACAGAAATTACGTTTATTTACACAATTTCCAAACCTGTGCAAAATCAACGGTGATTATACTTATGGACTGACTGTAATAATACAGTATTATGTAAATTCTAATTGCATTAGTTTTGCTTTATACATACCATAATGATTAATATATTGTGATAAAATTAACATTAGTTTCTAGTTTTTCTAGAAAATGTGCAGTTCCACTGTGATTATACTCATAGACTGATAATGATAGTACTTCATAAGGATATTGTTACTCTTACTTCTATGGCAAGAAACATTTATTACTGTACTGTACTTTATTTTTGGTACACATTTCATTTCGCAAAGTATATGATAATAAATATATAATTACATTCAGCATACAGTATTTTGTATTCATATTCCGATTCATTATTTTTCTACTTTTTAAAATCATTGTAGGTGTAAGCAATATATAAGTGACCTTGAATGGGGCATTTGGTAAATATCAAATGGGGCATTTTGAAATTAGTCTGACCTTACCTAACCTAACCTAGACCGCATCAAACTACCGGGACCTAACCTGAGCAGACTACTGGGAAATAACCGTGGTAAAGTACAGGAAATGACTGGGGCAAAATACTGGGACCTAGCCGGATCTAGCAACACTGTTACAAAGCGGTAATTCTTTCAATAAATACCGGGCATTTTTCTGACCTAACTGATGCATTTTTCTAACTTAATCAGGGTATTTTCAGACCTAATTGGGGCATTCTTCGGATCTATTCAGGGCATTTTTCAGATCTGTTGGAGGGGTTGAAAGCGACATATTTTAGAAATGGGGCAGTTGGAAATACTAAATAGGTATGGAAATCCTTTTTATAACATTGAAAAAATCCAGAATTATCAATATAAATTACCTTTACATCCAGGTAATAGGCTATTATATAATCTTTCGAGTGATAGATATATGAATATAACCTAGCACTAGTCAATATAAATACTTCGTAACCAAGGTTAAAAAACTAGGCTACTACCAAGGATGATCGACTAATGATCTCATTAGGTCAGCTAGGTCATGTTTATAAAAATGCTGCTTTATATCCATATGATTAGCAGGCTAGTTAATCATCCATCAAGAATTAAACACGTAAAACCTATTATCAGTCTAAATCATGACCTTATTATCAATGCCAAGTAGTACTGTAGGCCTACTTCTGGTGAGTATACGAAGCACCAGTAGGCAGTGGTAGAGATCTCCTGGCTTCTCTGGATATCTATTGATGACAACACACTACAAACACATTTACTTTAAATTATAATGATCAATTTAAACTGTGTGGAATATAAAGACACCAAAGATTAGTCATTATTGTACAAATATGGGCTTAGAGATGCGAACGCGACTCGATATCAATCTTGGTCGTGGAAGGCTTCCAGTTTTATAGTCCATTATTCTATTTCAACAACTGATGTCAAGTTGTACAATTGCCGTTATATCAGTATGCTTCTTACCTTTTTAACCTACCAAGGTGCAGCTACCGAGAAACTCATTATTTCGATTAATATCAGCTGATATAATCTTTATGCCTCATATTTTACCTAGTGAGCAGGCAAGGTTTGGGCACCAGCTAGCAACAGAGCCTCCCGTGACGTCACGGATATTTACGACGTCATCACTATGACGTTTCAGTGGACTATCCTTTATAGTCTATTATCCTTGGGACCACCTGTCGTAGACTGTATTTACCTTGGTTTCACCCAACCAAATGGTCATTTGGTACAACTAGTTCGTGGGACTTGAAAACACCTCTAGCAGACGCGTTCGCTATCCACGGCCACACGCGATTCGTGATTCGTCAAACAATAACAATAATAACAAAGATGGAGCGAAGGTGGTGGGAGGCTCGGAGATTTGCTGCAAATAATGTAGCTCTTGGGTTTTTTTTTTATTTTTTTATTAATTGCGCCGTAGCGTCAGCTCTTGGGGTCAATGTCTTGGCGAGAAGAGATGATAAAATTGCCAGAAGAAACAGCTGCAACATATATCATATCAGCGTAATATGGCTGTAATAAAATTATCACATAAATATTTATCATCACATAAATATTTATTACCACAATTTAATAAATAATAAATTGTGCATGATGGTCTATATTTCAATGTTTATCAAGCGCTATCAATATTTAAAATCAAGGGAAAAAGTATAGACATATTTTGACTCCGGAGTAGGTTGGGTGAAATGGGCAACTCTTTGTATCATTTTATTAAACCTGGGGAGCGTGGTTGGTTAGGTGAAATGCCCCTCAGGTTGGCCAAGTAGGTCCGACGAAACGCCAAGTTGGGTGAAGCAGACCCATGAAACGCCCCGTGTGATAGGCGCTTTAAACAGAGATATCGAGTGGATACTGAAATGATATTGAGTTGAATCCGGTACACTCGTGATACATAATTTCTGACCAGAGTGTGAGGAGCAGAAAGCTTCGAATCGCCTGGTATTGCTCATTTCCCCACTCAGTACACATATAGAGGCTGAGTTCGAATGCAGGGTATGTGTGTGTGGTGCCTGCCGTTCGTCTCTGGTCAGGGATTACGTATCACGAGTGTACTAATAGCAAATTGATAGAGAATGATGATAAAATGTATTTGATGTTTGATATTATATCTGTTCCGTTTGACAGGTTTTGACTCCATTCCAATAAATACAAGATTGGTGTCAAAGTGACGGGTTTCATTCTTCCCCATCTATCCTATCGCCCGTGTGTGTGTGTGTGTGTGTGTTCGCCTCCGATTATCCTAGACTTGTTCCGTGTATATAGTTCTATTTATATTATTTATTACATGTGCAATAATGAAGGCATATGCAGAAAGAAGTGTTTACAGGTAGGTAGGCCTATTCTCCTTTGCGGTTGGTTGGTTGGGATAGGCCCGATAGGTAGACAGAGACCCCACGGGAAATGCTGTCTGCTCTCTCTTATTCTCACTCCCATTAACCTCTCACTCTCAGGTGGTCAGCTATTAAATTAAACCATCTTCAACACCGATGTGCTTGGAGTCTGTACAGCTAGACGAGGGAGGGGCGTAAGTGGGACATCCTTATTAGTCGGAATTGGTCCTGTTACTCAGTTGAACGCCCTTACTACAGGTTTCCGTGTGTGTGTGTGTGTGTGTGTGTGTGTGTGTCTCAAAAAAGTGCTATTATTTTCCGTGTGTGTGTGTCTCAAAAAAAGTGCTATTATTTTCCGTGTGCATGTGTGTCTCAACAAAGTGCTACTGGTGTCCGTGTGTGTGTGTATGTGTGTCCCATTAAATTGTTACTGGTTTCCGTGTGTGTGCGAATGTGTTTGTCTCAAAAAAGTGCTACGGATTTCACGTGTGTGTGTGTCTCAAAAAATTCCTACTGGTGTCCGTGTGTGTGTGGTTCTCAAAAAAGTGCTACTATGAGTTCACGTACAGTACATGTGTGTGTCAAAAAAGAAGTCGTACAATATATTTATCATTGCACTGTAGAACTTCCACCGACTTCAGTGTTTACAGACGAATTGGGTGAGGATCATTGGAGGTGGAGGCTGTGCTGTATCTACGCAAAAGCCAAATAAACTCGACGGCTCAAACATTTCACCCTCAATCTAAAAAAAAAAAAAAAAAAAAAAAAAAAAAAAAAAAAATACTAATAATACTAATAAAAAAAATAAAAATAATAATAATAATAATAATAATAATAATAATAATAATGTCTGGCGGTGTTTTGTTCTCATATTATTTGTGCCTAGGTTCAATATCCCTTTGCATATAGTGAAACATATAGTGACCTTCATGTTCTTTGTTACTATCATGTTTACTCCTCATCCGGTAAACACTCAGTATTGATACTTGTTACGGGGGTAATTCACTTTTGTTTCATTGGAGTACCTTGATTCCTCCAAAGTATGCCAGGAAAAAGAACCAGATAAACAAATATAATGGTGACCTGTTGCTTGGAATAATTTGGAGGAATCTTTTGCTCCAGATTTACCAACACCGTACTTACCCCCTCTTATGGCTAATCACATCAGATAATAATAATAATAGACATACCACAATCTTATAAAACCACTAATTAATGGTGTTATGAAGATAAGATAGTAATATAAAAACCCATCCCTACCAACCTCCCTAGCCCTCCTCGGTTCGTAGCCTACTACTGTATGACTATCACCCAAACATCATTGATCTTTTGAACGTGAAGCGATACGCGAGACTCACTGGCAATATTTCCTCATACTTTAATCAGGGTCTACATTATCATCTTACTATTTACATACGCCGACATTGACCTACTGTCCATACATTCCTTCCATTTCGGTATCATACACCCCAAAGATACTACATGTCGTCGTATTCTTATCAGTTTAAGGACGATGACACTCTCGAATTATCGTACACCATCTCGTCCCCCTGTAGGAAAAGCTAGTCGGCAGGGCATGTGAAGCCTTACAAATATAATCCATGCTATAACCCATCGTGTGTGGAATCAATCTGAGTCTAAAATCTCTTATCAACAACACGATAAAAAGATATCAGAATGATGAATTTATAATAATGCAAAGAGAGTCAACATGCAGACGACTACAGCCGAGAGGATAAAAGTTGGCGCACTGTACAACACTACCTCAGACATTGCGAGGTAACATAGGGAGCGTTTGGCAGTACCACTCAACTCCTCTTCAAGATAACATCCCCTCGGGCACCAGCAGAAGAGGCGTCAGTCTACTATATACATTAAGCTTCACTATAAGACTTGTCATCTCATGTGAGTTACAGTGAGTTAATCAAGTTACTAACAACTTTTTAGACTCTGGGATGTTATGTTTCAGAGTCGTGTAATTTATCGAGGTAATTGATATTGGTATGTTTGTGTTTTGGGTTAATATTGGTATCCCTCGTTGGTGCCAAAAATATACTTCCTGCTTGAATCTCAATATTGACTCTTTATGTTGTCATTGGTCTCGGTGGGATGGGTAACTATATATACTGTACACGCAGTATTGTAAATTTAAATAAAAAATACTTAGCGATGATTGTTGCTGGGTTAAATGTTCTGATGTGTCTTAAGTTTACTATTAATTGATCACTTCACTGAATGCTGTCAACGACCTGGGTACCATACTCAAAACTCACCCTGCAGTTGGCACCTCTGGACGCGTACCAAGTGATACACTACCTAACTTACGACAACACTTAAGATTTTGTCGCAAAAGGAAGTTACTCTGTAAATTTGTCCTCTAAGGAATTCCACGAGAATGTACAGTCGTGGTCAATAATAATTATCCACATATGAGTATTTCAAACAATTTTTCTGTCTAATGATTTCCCATTCACATAATATTATGATGTTATTGTTTTGAGTAGTGTGCAACTACTTGAAGTATATTAAAAGATGGTACTATACTTAACCTATTTATTGGAAAGTTTATCAGCAAAGGAACATAGTGAAGCTGTCAAACTCATACGTGAGTTATCCCTATATGGATGATAATTATTGACCACACAACTCTACAGACGCGCACACAACTTCGCCGTACAATAAGAGTGCTCAGTCCGGTGTCTGTCTGTCTGGGGTCCACAGAGTTTCACAGTATCAAAGCAGAAAAGTTTTTAAGACCTACTATGGAGCACAAATGTTCATTTCCTCAGCCAGTCACAATATAACTACATGAATCACCTGTGTTTCAAATAACGAAGTAACAAAGGGTTTGTATTACGGGAGTAAATCAAGAAGAGAAGGAGAGAGTTCATGGATTCAGACCACCAATCCATAGCCTTGACGCCTCTCTCCCTCCAGAAACAAACAATCTCCCAAGAGATTCTCCACCGCAGAAGAGTCTCCCGTTATCCCTATTCAAACTACTCTCCCTCCTCACTTGGTCAAGCCTTCCTCTTGTTCCGGTTAAACCTACATTTAAGAGGCTACTTATAATCACTTATACTCACTTACAAGAGTGAGTCACACATCGCATGATGCCGTGAAACTGCTAGCGTAGGCTTGGATACAAACCCTAGCTCCCTGTGGGAACCATTAACACGTTAGCATATAGTGACGACATAGGTCATGTGACCTACCAAGCGACGCCTTGTTCCCGCTCCTTCAGCCTCAGTTAGCTATTGATAACCATACACTCAACAAGGTTACCTTAGCATATAATCTCTCTCTATAAAGTTAGCTCAAGTCTAACCTAACCCCAACATATTGTGAAACTGTACTCACTCGGGTTATCAATAAATTGTGTAAACTACAGAAGCTTGCTAAGTCTCCTACACCATATAATTATAGAAAACCATATAATTAATATCAAACTCCGAAGAGACGCCAAAGACAAAGACTAATAAAATGACTAAGACCACGAACCAGTCGCCAGCTACACATCATCACTCACCATCAATCATCACGTGTCTGGAGTAAGTAAGGTCTTTCTTGCCCCAGAACACTCTTCTGCCGAAACAATTTATAAGAAAATCATGCATTTACAGGAAACTACCTGATGTTTTCATTCTTCATGATCTATCATGAATATTTTCATTACATATACTAATATTTATAATTTCACTATATCGCAGTCCTAAAAAGGTAGCTTTATATAGAAATTGCTAGCTCTCTTCCCCTTTCTTGACCAGCCCCCTCATACGAACTTCACTGTTCTCCATCTATACTCATCGTTGCTTAATTTGTTATTCAGACAAGATATGTTTCAGTTTTATTGTGACTGAGAGAGTGGACTTTCATACACTGGATTGACATAGCTGAATGAACTGAGTTTGTGTGCACGACTTTTCATACAGTATATAGAAAAAACTCTTACCAGCTCCAAATGGGTAACCTTTATAATGTGTCTAATGGTGTATCAGTACTGTACATTAAAAGTTATTAAAGCGGTCAAAGTAGAACTACAGGAATGATTATTGTTGAGAAACGCAGTGGGTCAGGTCCGTAGACTTTTTAGTAAATTTTACAAGTTTGTACAGTCACGAGCTGATGGGATGGAGACACGAGGACACACACCTTGGGGTCGTTTCTACCCGGCTTGTTATGGTGGTGGTAAGGGGGTATGGAGGAGCTTGTGAAGGGAGGAAGGGCAGGAGGGGGAGGCAGGTGGGAGGAGAGGCGGCGAGTGTTGTACATGTGAAGTGGATCCAGTTCTTACAAGAGTTGCACTTAACTGAACACTTGATCTGTTTACTAGATGTCATGGGTTTTGAGCATGTCAGACATGTATATTTGTAAGTGGGTCCAGGATTGCTTTCGATGTCTCCAGATAGAAGGAAAAGCCGAGAAATGACAGCCTGAGAATAATATGAAAAAATGTGTAGCTGTATGTGTTGTGTGAGGGGTGAGGTACTGCTTCGGAATTAAGGCCGCCCGTCCACACGATCGAGCAGTGCTCGCGAACACAAGCGAGCTGTTTGCCTGTCGACGGGCTTACCGCTTGTGCTCGCGAGCACACCAGCAAACTGCCGGTGCTGGTGGTGGTTCGAATTCACCGAACACTGCGGCTACCCAGTAGTATGACGTCGATGCCACACACACGAGGTTTCCTATGGAGCCAAGGGGCCGTAGTTGTCAGTATTATCGCTGGCAATCGGGCAACATGTGAAATGTAGGACCTATTTGGGTCCATTCTCATGTACTTTATGAAGTCCTTCGTATTCCCAGCTTTTAATTCCCGTAATATTGTCACATGACTTCCCAACTGTTTCCTTTTAATTAGCCAGTCTTTACACCATTTGTCTTTCTGCACTGTGTTCTTTTTCTTCCTCACGCACATAGCAATGATTATGCTAAACAGCGCTATACACTTGCGTTCCTTCTTATTAAAAGTAGGCACCATAGGCACTGTCTTAACCTTGTCGACCACATGCTCTGGCTCCTGCCCGTCTGTGTCTGTGACAGGTCAGACACGTTCGTTTGGACACCACAACAAGTGTGCCCGCCGCATGCACAAGTGGTAAACCCGTCAACAGGCGAACAGCTCGCTTGTGTTCGCAAGCACTGCTCGATCGTGTGGACGGGCCTTTACGAGGATATTGTGGTGGTTTGGCCCCCATGGCTTCCTTCCTTGGCTGCCCTGGAGGGTGGTGAGGTAGACGCCACCACTCCAGGACCACTATGGATGGTAAAGGGTAAGGCAAGCAAGTACTGGGTGACAGTCATTGGTTACCTGATTGAGGTCTGATATTAAGGGTATTTACCTGTACAGTTGGCCACAGGAATTTTTACACAGGCTATATGAAAAAAGAGGTCATATTTTGGGAAGTACTGCAATGAATGGTCTACCAAGTGACTCAGTGATTACTAAATAACAAACCAAATAATAATGTTGTATTGCAGTTACGTAGTCCTATATTTTCTATATGTTCTAAACAATTGAAAACAACAGCGTGTGTACGAATTCTGTGGCCAATAGTACCTACTAGAATCACGACAGTCTATTATCCTCACTTTACAATTAAGCCAATAAAAATCTAATAATGAGATAATTGGCAGTTGCTTTTCAGATCCAAACCGGATTGCAAATAGTTATTACAGTACGATTTAAAAATGTAACGATCGCCTGCCACATGTTGATAAAAATGATGTTGACAACAATGACTACTTGTCGGTGCCTGGGCAAACAAAAGTATGTGGTTGTAAATTTTTTTTTAATAATCTCCAGTTCTACACCATGAACAATAGACGTTTTGTTACCAAGTAGCATTCTTTAAGTTCTATTTCCTTGTGTTTCGGGTGTGTTTAGGTATACACTGTAACATTATTCATACATAAAAGTAACACCGACAGGCTGCCTTTGGGTTAATTGTGGAGGGTTGGCTACACTTTTACACTCTAGTAGTAACCCTGAGCATATTTATAACTGCTGCCAACACAACGCGGTAGTGCTTGTACAGCATGAAGGTATAATATATCTCCCATGTTGTACAGGCACTGGCAGCAACTTATTCAGTAACTAGTATTATACTTTTCAACAGTTCCTCAGAATGTCATTTACAATAAAATATCAACTGAAAGAAAATGTAATGATGGTTTTAAAATATGTGACAAAATGAAAGAAATCAGGGGCCGGATACTCAAAACAATTTAGGAATTCCTATCTCAGTTAGGAATTCCTAACTTCCCCAGTCGAGCTAGGAACTCATACTCAAAGCAATATCGACACTGTGGGACGCCATTTTTATTGTTCCTAAATCGGTTGGATTTAGAAAGACCCCCAAGGCCTTCTAAGTGAGTTAGGAACTCCGTCACCGTAGAAAAGTTGTGAAAATTGATAGCGCGACACTTAAAGTCACCAACACAAACGTGTTATTTTGTTGTTGTTGGAGAGGCAAGAGAGTGAAGAGACTAGTGCAGTGATGGAACTTTGGTTTGCCTACGAAAATAGCCGTCAGCTAAGGCGTGAGAGAGTCTACAGGGATATGCTAGACCCTCTACATCATAGTGATGAACACTTGCTGCGCTACTATAGATTTCCTCGGCATGAAATAATACATTTGTGCCAGGAACTGGAACCACACGTTGCTCGACCCACTAGAAGGTCTCATGCGATACCAACAATTACTCAAGTGTTATATAGTGACTCTGCGATTGTTGGCGAGTGGGACCTTCCAAAGTGTAATTGGGGATACAGCAGGAGTGACACAAGCAAGTGTGAGCAGAGTGGTGAACTCAGTGGTGCATATATTATCAGAAAAAGCAATGTTTTTTCATGAAAAGGATTCTTTTTGCAGTTGTCTCACTGTAGGCTGTGACTTAACTAAGATGTCTTTTTTGTTTTTATTTACCTCTGAGTTGGATCATGAGAAGGCAAATTTCTTTAACTTTTTTAATTAATGCTCACATTAACAATTCTTCAATATATTTATCCACTAATAAAATTTTAAAAAAATATATCCTGTATATATCTATATTTCCTTACCCTACATAATTAAGCCTAAAAGTAGCACACACAAAAATAACCCTGAGTTACATAAAGTATCACATTTTGTTTAAAGGAAAAAATAAATAAACCTGAGTTGACACAGTATCACAGTTTCTGCAAAGGCAAAATATGTATAACACTTCCACTGTGCTAGTAGAGATGTGCAGGCAAGTAAAGAAGACAGCACTAAATATACAGTACAGCCTACCGTGCATTGGTCCCACACCATATGATTAGTGTAAGGGAAAGTTTGGAGTAAAGATTGTAGGTTGGAGAGGAGGGATAGAGGAGAGACTGAGCTTGAAAAGATGGATGGAGAAGAAATTGTAAGTTGGAGGATGGAAAAACCTAACCTAATCATGTAGTGATTTTAAATCAGAAAAATATACAAAACTGCACTAAGCTTAAAACAAAGATATATAATTATATAGTACACAATGACATTGATTTCATGTGTAATGCTGACTTTAAAAAATAAAATAAAATACTGTAACACAGGAGGAACATGACACACAAGAACAAATCATAAATTAAGCATATTATTGGCACACAACCATACTTCCTGAGATATATTGGTATTTATTGAAAGAATTACCGTTTTGCAGCAGTGGTGCCAGATCCGGCTGGGTGCCAGTATTTTACCCCCGTCATTTATTGTACTTTACCACGGTTATTTCCCGGTAGTTTGCCCAGGTTAGGTCCCAGTAGTTTGGGTATTATTACAGAATAACTGGGTTTTTGGCTAGGATCGAGCAGTGTTACCACATCTGGCTAGGTCCCGGAAATTTGCCCCAGTCACTTTATGATAGTTTACACTGGTTATATCCCGGTAGTTTACCCAGGTTAGGTCCCGGTAGTTTGCCCAGGTTAGGTCCCGGTAGTCTGCTGTGGTCTAGGTTAGGTTAAGTTAGGTTAGGTCGGACTAATTTCCAAATTATGTTTGTAAAACGGGGCATCTCCGAGAGAAACACCATAGATGAAAAGTGTCTTAGAATGGTCCAAAATAGTGGGTAATGATACTAAAATATACAATATAGTGAACCCAGTTCTTCTGTACATTTACCGTAGTTTGCCCAGGTTAGGTCCCGGTAGTCTGATGCGGTCTAGGTTAGGTCAGGTTAGGTCAGGTCAGGTAAGGTCAGGCTAATTTCAAAATGCCCCATTTGAATATGCCCTATCTTGGAAATGGGGCATTTGCGGAGGAAATGCCATTGAGGAAAATAGTCTTAGAATGGTCTAAATAAGTGGGTAATGAAGGTAGAAAAAACGTACGCAATAACGGTAATTCTTTCAATATTTACCGATAAATTTCATTTGTAATTGATATGAACTTAATATATATAATACTATACTGCACTTTAATATAAGAGGAACATATAAGATGTGCTATTATTACGTGTTTACAATACACAGCTGATATGATTCTTCTTCCCCATTGGCTGGAAAAAAGCGGGAACTATTTGAAAGCTCCTTCCTGATTGGCTAAAGGACTTAGAAACTCCGAGAGGATTTAGGAACTCCTAAGTGTTAGGAAGGGTTTAGGAACTCCCCAGAATGTTTTGAGTATGGGCACTTGGGAAACGAGATAGGAGTTCCTAACCTGTTCCTACACTAGGCGTTCCTAAGTGAGATAGGAAGGCTAATTTAGGAACTTTTTGAGTATCCGGCCCCAGGCGACTTACATTTGCATTAAAACACCTATAGCCTACCAGCGCCAAAAACAAACAAATTAAAGTCGGGATCTCGGTGGCCTCGGGATTAGTGAATTAATGAGTGAAAATGGGCTGTGAACACATGTGGCAGATGAAGTAGTAAATTATTATCTATTCACAAATGTTATACAGTATACCTTTAAAGTAGGGGGTCAGTGGAATGATGAGAGGAATTAGGCAGTGAACCCATGTGGCAGATGAAGTATATAATGTCATATAATTTTATATACTAATTATGTTGGTAGCTCAGACTCTCCTTGGCAGTATCAATATCATTTGTATTCTCCCATGTTCCCTGTATGTTCCACATAATCCCTATCACCCATTATGTGGGCATTAAGGCTGCATAATTTTCCTTTCCTTCTCTCTCTCTCTCCTCTCTTTACTCTTGCTCCCGACAAAGCCCTCCTGTTACTGGTGACTGTAGTTGATGATGATCTGAAGCTGGTCCCCGGTGTAATCCTGCTGGACCAGACTTCCCTGACCTGGAAGATGTCGGGGTCTTTGCAACAGGAGAGGAGGACATCCACAAGTCTATGGTGACAATGGGTGGTGGATTGGTAGGTGGATTGTCAGTCCTCCTCTTCCTATTCCTCATCGTCTGCCATTCCCTTTCACCTTCCAGGTCCATGTTGTCATCGGTGGTGTCTTTCGTGGTGGTGGAGTAGGAACTGGAGTCAACATCCTCCTCCATTTCGGGGTTTTGTTGGGAAAGTTCAGGTGGTGGTGGTGCTGTCCCACAATTCCCCCGGTTGAGTGGACGAGGCAACATTAACCAGCGACGGGGGTGGGCCGGAGTCAGGGTAGGTGACATGTCCTCTCTGCTCCTTCCTTGTTGTGCTGGCTTGCTGCCTTGTTTCTTGATGGTGATGGTGGTGGTGATGGGTGGTTAAAAAAGGTCAAGAGAAATGGCTATTAGTGGTAAACCATTTCTCCTGAAGATGTCCAGGATGAGGTTGGAGAGACGACCTAGCACTTCTGCAGCTAAGGCAACAGCAGTCTTGGTGCAGACGGTGACAATGTCTGCCTGCTGCTGCCATCACTGAGGTGGTTGGGCATCGGCCATCTTCCTCCCACGGGCATGGAGTGAGCCAAGGACTTTTCCACCATCAAATCCGGCTACGTTGGAAGCCTCTCCACAGTGAAGGACACCAGCTCATCTTCCCTCAACGATGGTGGTGATGTGGTGGTGGCAGAGAGGATGCCCTTCCTGTGGACGAAGTAGTTGTGGTTGTTTGCAGTCAAAAAGCCATAGCCCTTGATAAAGTTGAACCACTTCACCCTGCCAGCGAGACAGCAGGCAGAAGTGGTGTTGGCTGGTTGATGTGTTGCTGGGCTCGACTGGACGATGACTCCCAGAGAATCCTGCATTAGGACTGACGTTTAACCCCTAAAGTCCGGGTGGCGGGATTTCCCACCTGCATCGGAATCCCAGGGGGCAGGATTTCCAGCTAGTACCAATTTTGCGCCAATACCGCCGAGTCAGGCGGGATTTCTTTCTTTCAGCTTATAGCCTACCCTGTCACAGTACTACAGCACAGGTCACTCAGCAGCTACACTACCACAGTGATGGCTAAGCCTCAAGGCAATTTTTAACTCTAAAGGGGATAGGCTTAATCGTGAGTGTAGCAAAGGTAGAGGGGGGGGCTGATGGTACATGTAATATTATTCAGCTTTCACCAATAGTCCTAGAGTTTTTACTCGTACAGTACACACGCATTTTCTGAGTTTGTATCAAATATTTAAAAAAATAAATATCAGCTGGCTGACAGAACAATTCACCGTCACTGACGCCGTGAGCCCGTGCATACCTGACCGTGTTCTGGACAGGATACTTCCGTGTTGGGTGGGAACGCCACACTGCCACCTAGTGCAGACAAAATTTTCAAGTAACAGACTTTCTGTCTAATGTGTAACGATTGTCCGGTAGCAAAAAGTGTTTGTTAAATCCAAAATCCATTAAATGAGGGTCTGTTAAATCGAGGGTCGAGTGTACTTTCAGAGTACTGTATAGATAAAGTGAAGTAGAGTGAATTTAGCAAAATTGCCTGGACACAGCGGTAGATTCTCGCCCATCCACCAGGCCACGGCGGCAGGCAAGAGAAAACTCGCCCAGATTTAAGGGGTTAAGTATCCCTGTCTGTACGTTATCCAGACCTGAAATCTCGGCCCTCCCACTCCCCCACTGCTATTAACGGACTAGGCCTCGCCCAGTACAGAAAGCCGACAGTGGTTAATTATGCCACAGTGCACTAACATAAGCTCCTTCTATTGGAGAGATCATATCTCTGATATTCAGTCCCAACTCGAGTCATTACTTCTTGTAAATAAAATACACAATTGTAAGCCTAAGACCCCGTTTTCTATTATTGCTGTTGCAATATGTGAGAGAATAAATGAAGCCTGTTGGTGTTAAGGGAGTCAACTTAGGTTGCCTTTCACTTTAGCTTAAAGTCAGGAAATAACATATAATTGGTTGGCCACAGCAGTTGAGTCTGAATTTCCACGCTTCTGGATTGAGATATAATTGTTTTAAGCTATAATTGAGCTATAATAGTGCATTTGTCATTGTATTTATTGGTTGTGGAACCAGCACAGCTGGATGCTATAGAATACGCCCCTTCTCCAGCCCAGGCCCCGTTAAGGCATAATCTGGGCTAGAAGGGTTTATTCCGTGACGATCATCAGAAGTAAAATTAATTTAAATCTGGCGCTGTACTAGACATGGGAGCCACCTGGTGGTGGCCTGTGGAGATACTGACCCCGCTCCAGGGCAGCATACGCTCTGCCACTCCAATGAGAAAACAGTGAATGGCTGCCGCATCGGGAGGAGGGTGGGACAGTTAAAGCTGTGCTGGTTCCACAACCAATAAATACAATTTAAGCGGCTGAAAGCCGCGACAAATGCACTATTATTGGTATAGTGGAACCAGCACAGCTGAATGCTATGCATGCAATGCGGTAGGTGGGAGGTGAGGAGGAGGCATTCACGGGTCCAGTTAAGAGTGGCTCAGAGCGGGGACCTCGTAAAAAATTTTTTTTTTTTTTTTTTTTTTTTTTTACCGTAGACTGTTCAGTTATAACTCAGAACAAGTCACCAGATGTAGTCTTTATAGTCAGACTCGAGGGGTATGGTAGAGGAGTGGGGGGGGCAGGTTAGGCCCCCCCCACCCCCCAACCCCTTTTTATTAAAGTACTCGAGCTTGGGTTATAATCCCGGGCTCTGGAGAAATATCCCGAGAGGATGAAAGAGGAACACTGAAGTTTTACTCTTTTTATTTAATAAATCCAGTCACTCATCATAGTATTAGTAGCCGTGTAAGAACGGGGAGAATAAATACTCAGAATTCCATAACAATGTAATTTATTACCAACCCAACATATGTACAACATGATGACATGGGGATGTAAAATGTACAGGATGGGTATGACAGATGATGTGATGGGAGTTACGTCGCCCGACCTTTTCCCTTTGGGCGGCCCCTCCCCCTTTTGCCTTTCCCCCTGGGACCCTGAGTACTGGTGGGTGGAGTTCCCATAGCTACGCAAGGGGTAGGGGAGAGCAAATGGAACAGGTATCTCTTCCTGAAGGAGGATGTGGATGTCCAGCCCCCCAGATCCCGTACCCTCTCCACCGAGTGAGTCCTGAGAAAGGCGAGGGAGGCGGCCACGCCTCTAACACTGTGAGCCCTTGGGGCATGTCCGGGATCCCCGTTCTCGATCACTCGGCAGAGGAGGCGAGCGATGGACCTGGGGAAGAGAGGGTTACGGGACCTTGAATTATAGAAGAGGTGGTCCGGGGAAGCCTCTCTCGTTGCCTGCACGTAAGCAGCGAAGGCGTGGACTGGACAGAGAGGATGGAAAGTTCCATCCCTCAGGAAGGAGGGTACTGCGAGGGGGCTAATCCTGTCGTCAGCCTGCTCGTTCTTAGCTAGGAAAGTAGGAGAGGGGGAGATAGTTAATGAGGTAAGGTTAGGGCTTACAGAGGAAAAAGCTGGATGACGGGTCAGGGCTGCCAACTGAGAGGCCCTGTACCCGGTAGCTAAGGCGAGCAGGAAGAGAGCTTTCTGGAGGAGGTGACAAACCTCCAGAGGGACCCCCTCGAAGGTAAGGTACGTTAGGACACGGTGAAGGGACCAGGAAGGGGACTGGGCCCTGTGAGGTGCTGTCCCCGCCCGAATCCCCATCCTCAAAAGAGAGAGAGGTATCTCCGAAACTTTAATATTAAAACCTAGGAGGAGGGGATCAGACAGGGCTGCGTGATGCGCAAGCACCGTCGCAGGGGCCCTGTTTGTGGAATCGGCGAGCCAGGTGAGAAATTCCAGGACTGTATCCTCCGAGATAACCATGGAGAGGATGAGGGCACCACCGGGACAGTTCTCCGAACCACGGCTGCGCTGGCCAGAGGGGGGCTATGAGGAGTACCCTCCCTCTGAACGCGCGCAGCTTGAGGATCGCCTTCAGAAGGACTGACGTAGCTGGGGGTGGAAATAGATAAAGGTACCCCCACCTGTTCCAGTCCTCCGTGAAGGCGTCCGGGCCTCCCGCCTCTGTCCTGGATGAGAAGGTCAGGAACAGAGGAAGAAGGGCCGTGGATGGGGAGGCGAACAGGTCCACCTCCGGTGTCCCGTAGCGAAGGCACAGTGACTCGAACACAGGGGGACGTAGTTGCCACTCGACTGATGTCCCCCTGAACCTGGATAGAGCGTCCGCCCAATCGTTCTCCCGCCCTGGCACATAGCGGGCCGAGAGGTGAATGTACCTCTTGGCCGCTATTGAGAAAATCTGTTCTGACAGGGACAGGAGAATTTCCGACCGTGTCGTGCCTTGTTTCTGCAGGCACTGCACGGCCGCAACATTGTCCATATCGAAGCGGACGCCTATCCTGGAAAACTGCGGGTGTCTGTTGAGCCACTCCCTTGCTACCATCAACTCCCTGGCATTGATGTGTAGTAGCCTTTCCTCTTCCTTCCATCCCCCGCACCGTTGGTGTCCCAGGCAAGATTGGTATCCCCAGCCTACGTCCGATGCGTCTGTCGCCACCGTGATCCCCGGGGAGGGAAACACCCAGGGAACTCGCTGACGCAGGGCACCGGGACGTAGCCAGAGGCGGAGGAGTCGGTGGAGTGACTTGGGTATTTGCCTGGGAAGGTCCCTGTGTGTGGAGGATAGGTGGAAGTTTACCTCCCGCGTCAGCCTCCTGTGTTTCAGTCGTCCCAGGGGTAATGCAGGGGCCGCGAAATTTAGGCACCCTAGCAATGATTCCCACTGGTGGCGAGAGAAAGTACGGGAAAAATGAGCCTGGCGGACGTGGCGGAGGGTCCGGCGGGCGTTGTCTGGAGCGAGCGAGAGGGTGGCCGAAAGAGAGTCCCACTCTATTCCCAGCCAACACAGTTTGCGAGTGGGGGTGAGAGAGGACTTGGGGATGTTTAACAGGAACCCCATTTCCTCTAGCACCCCCCTTGCTATCCTGACGTTGTTTGCTACCTGCTCCTTGGAGGGGGCGTGAAGCAACCAATCGTCCAGGTACATGAGGGTGGGGACACCCGCCTCCGTCAGGCGGGATGCCACCACCTTCACGAGCTTTGTGAAGACCCGCGGAGCGACAGAGAGAGACCGAAAGGGAGCCTGGTAAACTGGAACGTCTCGGTCCCCACCTGGAAAGCCAGATAGCGGCGAAACCTGGGGTGGATCGGGACGTGCCAGTACGCATCCTTGAGGTCCAGGGATGCCAACCAGTCCCCCTTTCGAAGAACTGTGCGGACCTGAGCAACTGAAACCATCTTGAAACGTAGGGGTTTCAGAAATTTGTTTAACTTGCTCAGGTCCATCACCAATCTCGTTTTTCCCTGGTCCTTTTTGGGGACCGTGAATAAACGAGAAAGAAAGACCCTCCCCGTCGCCCGCTCCACTACCCCTTTTTCCCGCATTTCCAGTACATGCGGGACGACTGAAAGTGACATTTTGGTTGAGGCGGGAGATAGACGCAGTGGCTGTAACGGAAAATGACAGGTGTCAGTGGGTATACCGTTAATCCTATACCGGGACCCGAGGGACCCGGGCAGGTGGGAAGGGATGACAGGCAGTGAGGAGTGACCTTGAAAATTAACTGTTACCCGGCAATGACCCTAACGGGAACCCAAGGTGGGGAGGTTATGTCATATGTCAGAAATGTCCAACTGAGACTAAAGAACAGTTACTCACCGGAACAGAAATCCAGGGCCAGGACAGGCCCTGGCGGATGACCCTTGCTGCCCAGCCGTGGGAGGGCCAGGCTGCTGACCACCCTGTGAGGCAGCCCCTGACGGGACCCTCACGTGGAGCGGTCTTTATTGGAGGGGTGGGGGAAAGAGGGCTTAGCTCTGGGCAGAGTCTTGGAGCCCTGTCCCCTCCCTCGAAAGGGCTGCTGGGCCCTATACCTAGGGTACTGCCAAGGAGGGGCGGGATAGGTGGTCCTAACCTGCCTGGTGGGCTGGGAGGGCCTCCTAGGCTGGACCGCTGGCCTGGATGGCTGTGGAGTACGTGGCCTACGGACAAACAGAAAAATTAGGAACAGACTCAGTAAAAGGTTTCCCCCCCAATTTCCCCTTTTATGTAACACAGACCCAAAGTAAATTATTCTCGAAAGAACTTACTTGGAGGTGGCGGGTTTTTGGAGGTTTATGACCGCCGTGAGGGAGGAGAACACCGAGTCCGTCGCTGCTTGGTCAAACAGCGCAGGGGAGAGTGGAGCGGCCCGTACCACCCCCCTCTGCGCCATTTCCGGAGTGGACTTGGCGGCAGCCTGGCAGGAAGCCAGTCTCGCCTCCGCGAAGTTCCTCGCCGCTTCCCGGAGGTTGTGGGTTGTCATTGCCCCCACGCCTTCCATAACGGTGGTCATGGACGCAAGGACGTCACTGTAAGGGATAAACAACCAAAAACCGAGCGAGCCCGGGGTAGAGACTTGAACGAAAAATGAGAGTCCCACTCCCCTGTATCCCTCATAACAACAAAACCAGTAACGGTACTCACGTTAACTGAAGGCCAGACAACTCGTGGTATGTGTTGGTGAGGGTACTGAGACAGTCCCGAAGGAAAGAAACAGCCGCACCAGTGGAGATGATGTGGGACAGCTCCAACCTGGCGACTGTTTCTGTCTGTCTCAGTTTTCCGTCGGGCTCCCTCAACTGGTAGGGGACCGGTGGCTCCTTCTCCGTCTTCCACAGACATTCCCTCAAACCTGGTGGAGCCCGGGAAGGAGGGAGGATGACAGCGAAAGACGGAGGAGGTGGTTCCTTGGGAGCGGTGTTTTTCTGATGGTCCAGGGACTTAAGGAGAAGGGAAGGAATGTCCAAGTCCTCCTCGCCCTTATCCCCCGGAAAATAAGCGTCTGAGGAGAGAAAGATTGCCGTATTCCCGTGGGAGCGGTCAATCTTCCAAGCCTGAGCCAGCTGTAGTTGACTATTCTCCATCAGAAAAACCATCGCGTCCAAGGTAGCCGCAGAGGAGACCTTTGACGCAGCGGGTACCGGAGCAGAATGTGGCCTGGCCTTATAGAAAGGCGCTGTGTCGCCCTTCTCGTCTGCTCCCCACTTCACAACGACGTCGTCCCTTCTTAACCAGCCCCCTGGCTGGGCGGTGTCCGGAGACCACGCCACCAATCTGCCCTCCTCTAATGAATGGGTCCAGGACTGCGGGAGTAGGGCCCAAGAGTAGGGAAGGTACCGTCGTCCAAAGGAAGGGGCGACGGGGAAGGAGGGGATGAAGTAGCCAGCTCCTCCGCCAGGTCTCCGGACGGAGACTCGAGATCCGGAGAAGTTGGAGGGACGGGAACATCTCCAACATCTCCGGGGAGACCCGAGTGCCCGACCGGCGACGGGGCGGTAGGAGGGGTAGGAAGGGCGGGTTCAGGAACGGGTACCGCTGTCACTACCGGAGGCAGGACAACGGAACCCGAAGGAGAGGCAGGACGGGCATTGGGTACACAGGCGCGGATCAACTGCAGAATCTTCCTCGACGAGAGGCTCCTCTCCCTCCGCTTACCTTTGCGGTGTCTGCGGGAGGGAGAAGAGGAGTCCCTCGAAGAGGCCGACGAGGAAGCAGACGACGAGGACGGAGAACGACGACGAGAACGGGTCTTCCTGGAGCGATGGGACCTGGAGCGACGGGACCTTTTCCTAGAGTGCTTGTGCTCCCGAGAGAGACCCGAAGGGCCAGCTTTCGGGGGCGACGAAGCCTCAGGTTCCCTGCTGGGCCCTTGTACCGGAGAGGCCTGAAGGGTAACCAGCGCGACGGGCTCGCTCTCAGGCCGGGGCGTAAAGCCCCGGAAAGGAGTCGCAGAACCGTCTAGGGAAGGCGACGAAATCTCTCGGGCAACAGGGGGTTCTAGCCCCTGAGACTCCGAGAGACACGTCGAAGGGTAACAGGTCCTGGATAAACCCAGTTCCGTTCCCAAAGCAGGGTCCAACCACGACAAGGAAGATCCGTCTCGTTTGTGCGCCATTCTCCTAGCCCTCGTCCACGCCATACGAAGGGAGGCAAGGGCGGGGAGTTTAGAGCGGGCAGCGGCTGGAGTCTCCCGGCACAGCTCAGCCCAGGGGCGGCACACATCACACGCCAAAGGGTCGTAACCCGAGGGTGTGAAGCAGGGTGCGTGGGGCGAACAATGCAGGTGGCCGTCAGGCGAAACCCGCACAGTACAACCCGATAAAGTACATAAGGCACGAGTAGGCTGAGGGAGAGAAGAAAACAAAGTATGGGTTAACACGTGAACACACGCGCACACAGCGAGAGGCACGGGAAAACCTAACTAAAACCCCACACGCACCATCCAGGGAGAAAACCCCGTCAGCCAAGCAAAACCCCTCTAGAGGGAGGAGGAACAGCCCCTATGAAAAGAAGGTCTCGAAAGGAGGAGAGACCGCCTGAGGGGCAACCACCCAGGGACACAGACGCCCTGGGAAAACACTAAAAACACCTAAAAAAGTTACGGTGGGAAGGGAAAACGAGAACCTGGGCACAATCCTCGCTCACCGCAACCCACGTAACCCTACACCACACTCGGGGCAAACACAGTAAGGGCTAAAAGCCCCTAATCCCCACACCACGTGGAGAGGCAAGGGCCCCACGTGGGACGGCGAAACAATCTCGCTAAAAGAAACCCCCGAGGTAAAAACACAAAATAACACATGTACTAGTGGCGGGGGAGAGGGAGAAGGAGAGTGGAGGGAAAAAACCCCGAAAAGGGACCCAAACGAAACTCTCCCCAAGGGAAGAAAATGAACTGAACTCCTGAAAAAGGGAAATAAATCCCCACACTAACACTCCCCACTCCCTCAACACACACACACACACAATACATCTGCAAAGCAGGCAAGCCACTAGTACACAAAAGAAACGATAGCAGGAACACGTGACACAATACCATAGCGTAGCAGCGAGGAGCGTAGATGTTGACAGTAACGTGTTCCGCGACAGAGTGGCAGAGCATATGCTGCCCTGGAGCGGAGTCAGTATCTCCACAGGCCACCACCAGGTGGCTCCCATGTCTAGTACAGCGCCAGATTTAAATTCATTTTACTTCTGATGATCGTCACGGAATAAACCCTTCTAGCCCAGATTATGCCTTAACGGGGCCTGGGCTGGAGAAGGGGCGTATTCTATAACATCCAGCTGTGCTGGTTCCACTATACCAATAATTACCCGTACTACTTAGCAATATGTTACACTTGTGCCCCAAATAATTAATATATATACTGGTAATTTTCTTCTTTTAGTTTTTTTCACCATTTTCTGAATTGGACCCTGTGATGTAATTATATTCCCTTACTGTTATTACTATGGTGATGTAATCTTATTACCATTAAAATAAGACAGTGAGCAACACCGCTTGCAATTAGGGCAGTTTGGCAACACTGTCTAAGGTATCATAGCACCGAACCATTCGCTCCCTTTCCTTCGATGATAATTCTAGCAACAGCTTTTGAGAGGCTTTGTGGCATAACAGCAGAAGTCACAGTGGCTAATGTAGGTCGGCTGACTGGTATAACCGACACAGTAGTTGTAGGACCTCTACACACTCGAGCGAAATGGCCTTTCTTTTGACACTTGTGGCACCATAACAGCTGCAGTATTTGGGAATAACCCTCAATTCCCTCCCTCTGTGGCTGGGTACCAGTTCGGAAGTCGTGACGTGTGTGTGTGAGAGTAGCAGTTGACCTGGGCCACGGTAACGGGCTTGATTAAGCCTATGTCCAGTGTCGGAACATATAAATACAGCCTCATGCTCCGGGCACTTCTGACGAGAGTGTTTCGCTGAACCACGAAAGAAACACTTAAACACCTTTGAATTAGCAGCTACCAATAGAGGAACTGATTCTGTGACTACCTTACAAGCCTCACTATTTTCATACTTGGCACTCAGAACTCTGGAAGGATCCACAAAGTACAACTCTGAACTTTTCTGGGCTGATTCCAAGGCTCTTCCTTGATCAAACATAGACGTTAGATCCAGTGTTTTATTTTCTAGCAACCTCTGGCGGATCGACGGAGATCGTAAACCACTTATAAAAGAGTCCCTGACTGATTCCTCACAGTGCTGAATTGCTGTCATGGATTTAAAATTACAATCTCTGCTTAACACTTTGAGGGCTCGAAAGAATTCATCCAAAGTTTCTCCTTCCTTCTGCCGTCGAGTGGCCAGGAGATGTCGCGCAAACACTTCATTAGAAGTCTTAGCAAAGTACTAATAGCCAACACATAAGTACCGGTATCACACTCATAAATAGTTTCATACACTCTCGGCGACACATAATTAAGGAGAACTCCGAGTTTATCCACATTTTCTAGTGGCAGTGCTGCGGGGAAGTTGCCGAACGTCCGGAACCAATTATTCCATTCCAGCGTTACCGACGGGGTACTGGGATCGCAGTCAAACCTCTCTGGCCGCAGCAGATATTCCATTTTGTGTTGAATAAATCCTACAATGTGGTTCGGTGTGTGTTTCACCTGAATCTGTATACGACACACATCAATGTTCGAATGTGATACTGGGACAGGAGAGAAACGTGAGGGGTAGAGTAGGGATGGACCAAGTAAGGAGGGAGTGTTGGAACAGGGAGAACTGGAGACACTTCTGCCGTGGCCACCCCCTTGGGGGGAGTTCCCGGAGGGAGCAAGGCGTCAGAGCTATAGATAGATAGATAGATAGACATGACTTTTAGAGGCTACACGAGTCAGTAACTTTAACCTATGAAGGAGACTTGCGGAAGCGAGAATAGCATTTTGTCAAATCAAACGTGACATCGAGTTTGCTGCCGTTCAGGCAATCGATGAATCAATACTTTTCGAGATAGAAACGAATGATTCAGAGACGGCCACTGCCGCTGTCCTCACACACCAGGTCCCACAACTTCACTATCATACACCTTTTTTACAAACTCCACACCTTGCATTCTCTCCACATGTCCAAACCACCTCAATCCACCCTATACTCCGGTTTTTAATACAGTTTATCACAGAATCTTTCATATTGCTTTTCTGTATCTTTGTCCAATAACTCTCCAATTTACTTTAGCAAATTGGTTCCTTAATCCTTGATGACTTTATCTTTTAATATTTATTGTAACTTCTTTTTAAATTTTCCACCCCATTATCTACATAATATGTTATAGTGTAGATGACTGATGTAGGGGCAAGTATAGGCCCTTACCACCACACCACACTCTGGATACATGGGGAGGGAGGTGAAGGTGGAGACTTTGGTTTTATGGTGTCTTATGTAGTTGTTGGCCCAATGGTGGACTTGCCTTTAGAGTACGATGCTTGTTGCTGAAGTAGGAAGTGGGAAGGATCTGACGCTTTTTACTCCCTTACTGAGTGGGCAGTCTTTCACTCACCTTTCCTTGCCTGATGCATGGATTGGGGCAAATCTCCCCTTAAATTACCCTTCAGGAACAGCGATATTCAGCTGTACTACAATGATTTCGAGATCAAATGGTCTCTTCTTCATCCCAACAGATCACAGCAGAGCAAGTATGATGGCAAAGGAGGGGTGGTCAAGCTCAAGTGAAATGTCTCCAAGTAATGATGAAAATCTGCTACAACCTGGAGATGAAATACGGCCAAAAGTGGGACTAGAGCAAGTTCCAGGCCTAGTTAAGCATTTATATGGCCTCACTGTAACTTCTGTCACTCAATTAAGCAGCTATGATGACAAAAATTTTCTCATTCAGGTGAGTGAATAGTTTTAGCAAAACATCCATGTATAAAGAATTATAAGACATTCACTGATTTTTTAACTCTGGCAACAAGAGTTGTCAACATTGCTGCCTCCAGTGATATGGGTTGTCCTCTGTTGTTGATGTTTTTTCTATAATGAGAAAGGCAAGGAGCTCACTATCTGTCCTCACTTGCTATATTAAAAAAATAATCTTGTATCAATCGGCAGGCACTCTCATTTAACTCAAAGGGCATTTTTTTTTTTCAACTGGCTTTGAAACATACATACAGCTGTACAGTATACTGTAATTACACTATAACAGCAATGAAAATTATGTAATGCAAGATCTCAAACAAACCAGACTGGTCTCACATCCCCAGAGTTGAATAACCTTTATTCCTCTTCCCCAGGTGAGTAAATCAGTAAACAACCCACACCTGAAAACTACATGCCCACATGGATATGTGCTCAAGATCCTGAACACAATGACCTCCCAGGGACAGAAGCTCGTGGCTGCCCAGAATGATATGATGATCTTTCTAAGGAAACGAGGCTTTAACTCGCCCCAGCCAGAAAAAAATGTGGATGGTTCCTCCATGATCCTCATGGAACTGGAGCCAAAGGATATCAATATCACTCAAAATAATGGTGAGTAAGGCAGAGCAGAGTCTCAGGAGTAACTATAACAGGTTAAGAGGCAGAGGAAAGAGTATTGTGGTGATAGTCCAGGAGTAACAAGGTTAGGAGTCAGAGGGAAAGGTTCAGGAGTAATAACAATAACAAGGGAGAAACTAGCATCGGACACTAAGATAATACAGTTATAGAATGTGACATTCAAAGGAGACAGACACATGGAACAAATTATACAGTACAGTACAATATAATGGCAAGTACAGACACAATAATGATACACTTATAGAGAAACACAATAAGAACACATAGGGGTAGAAGACACACTCTGCAAATGGAAACAGACAGATGGAATGAGGAATCAAGACAACTTAAGGAACAAAAGCATCAAACAATGACAACATGATTGAGGAACATACAGACAGGAAATTATCTACCACTTGAGACTTGCTGCAAATTCATGTATGTGACTGTACTGAACTGTGAGTCTACTGATGATTCTCTTACAGTAAAGCTGAAGCCAAAAAAAGAGCACATTGTAAGGATGCTGACCTTCATACCGGGTAAAACCCTCTACCAGGTTCCCTATACTCCTAACCTCTTCTTCGAATGTGGATCTTATATTGCCCATCTCGACAATCAACTCAAGGTACCATAACATAGATCTAATCATTATCTTATTTCAATATAGTACTCTAGGGCTCGTCACCCATGAATTCGGTTTTCTGTCCAGGGCTCACTAACTGAAATGTCTGAACACTATCTGGTACAATTTAATACATGTAAACACAAAGCAAAGAAGGGCCTAAATCAGGGATGCACAACCGGCGGCCAGCGGGATGCATGTGGCCCTCAAGCAACCCTCTGGCGGCCCTTAGTAGTTAAAAAAAAAATGGTAAAAAATAACAACAACAAAGTTTCAACCGAACATAAAGAAGCTTGTCTATGAATCACAGTGTCAAAAATTGCATTAAAAAGACTGTGTCATGTATGCCAGGTAAGGATTAATCATAGTTTTGTAATGTAATGGATTAAGTCATTAAGTATTATATTTTTACCATTAAGGATGTAAAATGTCTACATTTTTGCTTAACATAAATAATGCGGCCCTCAGTGAGTTTTAAGTTTGATCATGTGGCCTGAGGAGCCCAAAAGGCAACTTGTGTATTCCTCGCCTAAATCATTCGAAGGTAAAAGGCTTAAACAGTACGGTATGCATCAGCCAATACAGTATTTGACACAGGTTGAGATTGTCCCACAGCACTGAGTGTGAAATATCTTTTAAATAACCATCTAGATTCAAATAAGATTAAAATTCAGTAATGATGAGACTTGTTAATACCATACTGTAATTTAAAGAGTCCAAATAGTTGCATGCCTAAATAAAGGAAAAAGACAATGTACAGCATTCGTACAGTATTTCCAGTTGTGATTTTCTAAACAGCTAGTGTTCTAGCCAAATGACTGGCTCCATCCCTAATTTCTCTTATTATAGCAGTATTATTGTTCTGAAATGCTTAATAACATCAGAATCTTCTTTTCTATGACAGGAGTTTCAGAATGAGGAAGTAAGATCAGTAGCTCATATGTGGATGATGAAGAACACACTGTATGTCAGAAAGTTCACCTACGTCCTTGACAACAATGAACACAGACAACTGATTCATGAAGTTTTGGATGCTTGGGAGAAAGAAGTTGCTCCCATCATACATCAGTTAGAGAAAGGTGTGGCATGTACAGCTGATAGCTGTACACTAAAAAAATATTAAACTTATGGAATGAATCTCCATACTCTTTGAGCCTTGATGTTCATCTTTGTTATCTCATTTAGGTTCGGTACTTATTGTGTGTTTCACCTACTAACATACAAAATTATTCTGGCCCTATTCTTTCACCCATCCAAACTCCTCAACCACGGATCTGATCCAAATCATTCTTAGGAGGACATGAATGAGTAACTTTATACACCCCATTATTATAACATTATAAAGATTTAAAAAGACAATTCCCCTTCACTGTACACAGCAGTCTCAAATCCAACATCAATGCCATACTTTTGGAACTAAATATACATAAATATAAATAAAATATTGTGCAAGCCATTAATTAGTTAACAATGTCACTTAAGAAAATATTAATATGGTTTAACACATCTAGTGAGGTTAAATGACTGTTTTCTCTAAAAATTATGTTAGTCAAAATGAAGTTACTTTTGTGAAGAATGTTACAGGTTTGAAGGGGAGGTGAATGAAAGTGTCCCTCCTCCTGTCATTCTGGTTTCATTTATCTAGCTCTGTCTCTGGAGCCCCTAACCCCTTGTAAAAAGGGGAAATAAGGTATTGTTACTCAAATACATTTGTTATCCTTTCTTTTCTACACAGGCATGATTCATGGAGACTTGAATGATCAAAACATTTTAGTTCAGCCAGATGACAAAGACCCTTCAGTGAATCATATTCATGGTGTCCTGGATTTGGCAGACATTCAGTACTCCTGTTACTTGTTTGAATTGGCCATAACCATCATGTACCCAATGGTGGAGGTGAGGGTAATGCCACCACTAGATGTTGGTGGACATATCCTGGCAGGTTACCTTATCCACAGAGAAATTTCTCAACAAGAATTGGATATTCTCAAGGTGAGTTAATCAGTAACACTTTGTTTATTTTCTTAAGACCTCACAATGCTTGTGACAAAAAAATTGGACAAAAGTCAAGTTAGTTAAGCATATTGGCTGTCATGAGATGGGTTATTTGGTACAGTCAACCTGGACACAATTGTACATAACTATCACATAATATCATAAGGTTTGACATAATTATGCATGTCCTATTCACACACCAGATCATTCCATGTGGTATTAGGCCTATAGTGATTTTGCAAGGTAGCTGGGTGAGGGTTGGGAGATAATGCCAACTATAAATATCTATAGCTCCAACACCTCTTCCTTTCTGGGAACTCCCCTCAAGAGGATGGCCACAGAAAAGTCTTTATCTTCCTGTTTTGGCATTTCCTCCTTGCTCAGTTATGCCCTTCCCTTCCACTCACAGTATTTTTCCTCATAATTATGCAAGCAAAAGTCCATTTATTAAAGATATTTAAAGTATCCAGCTTAAGATTTCTGTATACAGTACATGATTCTATTACACATAGAACACTGCATACCGATAATCCCAGTAGGCTACAGTACTGTATAACCAAGATCTGATGTACAAGCATCTCTAAAACAATACATACATACAGTACAGCACCTCATGCTGCTTGTTGCAGGAGTGTGTTGCTGCTCGGTTTGCACAGAGTCTGGTTTATGGTGCATACAGCCACCAGCAGGATCCTGACAATGACTACCTCCTGGTCACTGCTGCCCGGGGCTGGAATGTCCTTCAAAACTTCTGGAATACACCCAAGAATGAAGTAATTGCCAGGTGGAAGGAGATAATTCAGTCATATAAAGAATAATAATTTACACTATACTGTATACAAAAAATTTATAGCAATATATATTATTACTGACAGAGTATACAGTAATAAACTATGGATTATGACGTGTGAAATCAAAGCCTTCAATTGGGTGTCCCGTGACGCAGCGGTTAGTTGGAGAGTTTGGCTTTGAACTAAGAAGTCCTGGGGTTTGTTTCACAGGCAGATTTATTCTTATAGAGGTATTCTTATAGAGGAGAGATAATAACAACTGATATACTGCTAGGTAATATTTCCATGGCTGTGTACCATATATTTTGTTACTGTGGTTGGTCTGATACACAAATTCAGCAAGACAAACTGAAAAATAATGTACCGTAGCTAGCAACCAATGTCTGGAAAACATATAAGATTCTAGGTAGTGTCAGTCTACCAATAAATATATAGACCTACATACAGTACCTTGAAAGTGTTACCTCCCTGGGTGGGGCTGTACTGTACTGTACCTCAGTGGGTATTATTATTATTATTATTATTATTATTAGTAGTAGTAGTAGTAGTAGTAGTAGTAGTAGTAGTAGTAGTAGTAGTAGTACAGTAGTAGTAGTAGTAGTACAGTAGTAGTTGTAGTAATAGTAGTACTGTAGTAGTAGTAATACTGTAGTTGAGTACTGTAGTAGTATCAGTAGTAGTAGTATCAGTAGTAGTTACAGTACTTGGATACTGGAAATATATTATTAATATTACGTTTATTAGTGACAATTTATGGGATTTCAATTTTCAGAAGCTTTAGACATGGTCTGTGTTGAATATTAATTTTAGTCCTTAATAAATTAAAGCACAGAGTTCCTGCACAGTTTGAAAATACAGCATCTCTAAGCTCAACAGTACTTTTATTTTCCAAAGCTCTGACATGACTTAATTATAGGTAATGAAAACCGTCCTCAATTAATTCTTACCTGGAGATGGACGAAGGTGAAGGTGTAGACCTAATTACAGTATTCCATCTTTTACCAGATATCAATTTCACACAACAACAACAGTCACACAAAATCCAATGTCTTCAAATTAAATAAACTCCCAATATCTACAAACTAAAGAAACCTTCAACATCATCATATTAAATAAACTCCCAACATCTGCAAATTAAATAAACCCCCAACATCTACAAATTAAATAAACCCTCAACATCATCATATTAAATAAACCCCCATCTTCAAATTAGAAAAAAAAAACATCTACAATTTAAATAAACCCCAAACATCTACAAATTAAATAAACCCTCAACATCATCATATTAAATAAACCCCCAACATCATCCTATTAAATAAATAAACCCTCATGAATTTATTATCAGCCATTACATTGAAATAAAATAAATACATTAGGAGGAGTACTTAGAAACTTTATCCGAAACTTTATCCAGTTATATATATATATATGTATACTGTACTTAAGTTTTTCATCGTAGTAAACAAAAATAAATCAATAAAATCATACTTTACTCCTGCTGTGCTGTGCTGGGATGGGAGGGTGAGTGTGAAAAGTAATTAAGGTGATAAAGAGCCAGGTGGGAAAGCTATAATAATCAGTGGGAAATAATTAAATGCAACGGGACTGAAAATGAGGAACAGCATAATTAAGCACTAAATAAAACGGAAAAGGGGACTGAAAATGAGGGACAACATTAAGCACCAGTGGCAAATAATTAAATAAAACGGAAATGGGGACTGGAAAAAGAGGGACAGCATTAATTAAGCACAAGTGGGAAATAATTGAATAAACAAAACATAAAAGAGGGGACTGGAATTTTTTTTATGGTGTGTACAGTACGTGATATTCTTAATTCTTCCACGAGAATTCTCTTCGTCGCTAAGAAAAAAAAAAAAAGATAAATCGCATTGCAAAATATTTGGACCTGAGCGACCAAGAGAACTATTACTGGAAGTACTCTTAGTAGTTTAATAATACCACTCAAGATATATATATATATATCTTTTTTTTAAGGTGTTGAGGGTTTTACTAATAAAGGTGAGTGGTTTTACATTACCTCGTGGTCGTTCGTGGTGGAAGTTAAATTATGGTCCTCCTTGTTCTCAAGCGTGGGTGTTGATGAAAATTAAGGGTATTATTACAGAATAACTGGGTTTTTGGTTAGGATCGCGCAGTGTTACCACATCCGGCTAGGTCCTGGGAATTTGCCCAAGTCACTTTATGATAGTTTACACCGGTTATATCCCGGTAGTTTGCCTAGGTTAGGTCCCGGTAGTTTGCCCAGGTTAGGTCCCGGTAGTCTGCTGTTGTCTAGGTTAGGTTAGGTCAGGTCAGGTGAGGTCTGACTAATTTTCAAATTATGTTTGTAAAACGGGGCATATCTCGAAAACGGGGCATCTCCGAAAGAAACACCATAGAATAAAAGTGTTTTAGAATGGTCCAAAATAGTGGGTAATGATACTAAAATACACAATATAGTGAACCCAGTTCTTCTGTAAATTTACCAAATTAAGGCATCAGATCAGCAGGTAGGTATACTGATGGAGTAAATTGATCCTTATGCCTTAGTTGAAAGAACGGCCATCACACCGTCACTCACAAACCAACATCACTCAAGAGATCTACTTCAAGACATCCCGCCGATTCCCGTCCGGTCTTGCTGGGTCCAAGGCCAAGAGATATACGGTGACATCATATACCTCTTGAGATATATCTCTTGGCCTTGGCTGGGTCCATATTTCCCAAGTCTGGCTCGGCAGCGAGAAGTGCAGAGGGCCATAATGAAGGATAATTGCGCCTCAGAATTATAGCATTAAAAGTAGCCATATGATATTCTTGAAAATAGTCTCATTGTCTTTCCCAGCTCATTTTACCCTGCAAAAAAAAATTTATCTGACCTAACCCAAGAGCGGTGTTGGCTCGAATCGTCCAAACTTGGGAAATATGCTGTCGGGGTACAAATTACGAGGCTATCTCGTTATGTCTCAGCGGAAATGTGACAATGTTGATGGAAATACCACAGAAGAAGGGTGTCTTAAAATGAGCAATCATGTTAGAATATGATGTTAAGTATAAAAATACAATCTGGAAATCCCACAAGGCGAAGGGCCACATATCATGGAAATGCGGCATTTGATCCGGAAATTCAAGAAAAGTGTCTTAGAATGGTCGGTAATGATAAAATATGATGCAAAAAATAGTGTCCGAGTTGGCAGTAAGGCTGGAATATTATATCATTAGCCTGTTTTGGAAGTATCCCTTCTGCCTGCAACTATTGATAATAGTAGTAGACAACTTAGAGTCTACTTAGACAAGGTAGTAGAGTTGCGATTAACTCCGTGGGGAGTGGCCCGTTAACAGACGTCAGACGGCCGTGTGGAGACCAATGACAGCAGCTTCTCACACACTCTGGTTGATTTTTCTTCCTCGGTTACTTCTTATTTGTACATGTTCTTACCAAAGAGAGATAAAATAATAATAATGAACAATAGTTATTTCGAATAATTATGTACAAATAGATACGAATAGAGGAATATAAAACCTGGGAAGCTGTAGTTTCGGCGTCTATATAAATTATAAAACCGCATGGGGTCACAGGTTCACGGAGTACACCATTCTAACTCAAGTTGTTATATTAGAACTCGGTGGTTCCAATCCTCAAATACCACTGAGACTGGACAGACCAGTGCATTCAACATGAAATTCGTCTTACACAGGTGTTTTACAGGTTTTTTACTTTGGAGGACACTGGTAGTCTACCCAAACCATCACGAGGCTACACACATCTCGAACCAATGGAGCACGGTCCAGATGTGCAATGGAGGCTTTAAGTGGGTTAATGTCATTCAGAAACCGCCTGCTTCAGATCTCAGGCTTCGATTCAGATGTGGGCTAGAGACTCGGGTATCCGAGTGTACTGTTCAGTACAGTACATGTATTTGTTTCCATAATTGTTCACATATCATACATGTAGAGGGTAAATCAAATTAAGATATGAACAATCAACCTTTTACTAATTACATCACTTGTACAAATATAATTATGAAAAGTAAAACTCCATCCCAATACTGTACTGATGATATGTTTAACATTCACTAGGAAAAAATTCAGTCATATTCTCTACTCAGTATCATTCATTCATTCATGCCTTCTTCTCTCAAGGAAACTCCCCTCGCCAAGACACAAGAGTAGCAGGAACTTGACCATCTCATTTGGCAAGGTTTTACTGAATCCATCCCAAATAAACTATTCATTCCCTGCTCAAAAACTTGTTTGAGTAAGTTGGTTTGGGGTAAGCGAGGTGAAAGAGATGATGGTACAGTATAGTACTTGTGTATGATAGCATGTGGGATATGAGGATGGCTTGATATGGAATATGGGTATGATGATGAGTATGATTTGATGTGGGAAATGGGTACAGTATGATGGTGAGTAATGTTTAGGATCTGCACTACTCATCATCATACAGTTATCTTTCTGGGCCATTGTATTTCCATGAGAGAACAAGGCATCACTCCATATAGATATGAATTCTCAATATGTTACACTTTAACAATTACCGGTAATATAAAATGACCAGACTACAACAAGTGCCTGTGAGCACTAAAAGGGTAAAACTGTCAAAAGAATAAATCAGCTAGGGGATAGCGTATGACAAATGCAAGGGCTGAAGATAAAACCTGAAGAATGAGTAGGGTATTTGTGAGAGTTCTCTCGTGGCATGGACCACTCCAGAGCAAGGTGAGATTGATAAGTGTTAGGTTATTGATAAATAGCTTCCCAGAGTCTGGCCCTGTGCCCCGTCGCAGATGCACCAGCTTGAGACGATGCAGCACTTTGAGGGCAGCGAGCACCCACCAGCGCATCTCACTCTCATTAATCTCAGCCTCACTTGCTTCAACTTTGTCCAGCTTTTCATTATATCTGTAAGAAGAGATACTTATATTGTGGTTTCACTGTCCTTGCTGTTGGTTTAAATGAACAAAACAAACACAACCACTCATTGAGTTTGGCCAACATGCTTAAGTATCTGGAAACTAAGGAAATACACTAAATCTTTTGTTATTGTTTTGACCTAAAAAAGATATGATACCCTATGTTTATGTATCAGAACTCTGCATTACACCCACCTGGGCAATCGGTGTCTTGGGCAAGGAACCAAGCGGAACAACTGAGGTATGGAGTAGAGGAAGTTAAAGATCTGGGGCATGAAGAAGAGGAGCACAGTTTTGCTGAAGTGTCCGATGATGGCAACCACAGCAAATGTCATCCCAGAAAAGTAGGTGAAGGTATCCCCAACAAATGCTCTGGCTGGGTACCTGTGGTGATAGGGGTCTTAGAAGTAGTGGTGTTAGGGCACCAGACAGTCACACAAATATTTATCAAGATCCTAGAGTCTCTCAAACTGGATATGACCACATCAACAAGGTGCACATGAACATGAAGGAGGTTGGTAACTGATTTATAATGTTGCATACAATTCTTCATGCACAGTATAACAAATATGCAATTTTTAATTCTGTTCACAATAAATACAGTAGCTACTTTAAGGCACTTGCTTCACTTTATTCAAATTCTATGCATGAAAAAGAAATGCATGGTGAGAACAGTTACTGTGCAAGGATAATTGGTAGGGTGAAAAACAATAGTGTGGCTGTACAACTACTGTACCTGTTGTGGTAATAAAGTGCGAGTGAAGTGGCAATGAAAGGCAGTAGCAAGCACAGCGAGAAGTAATGTGAGAAGGCCTGGGAGCTGCTCAGCTCGATTATATTGAAGAGTGCGACAGAGGCTCCAGCCACAACCGTCTGGCCACTCTCAAGTCCATTAATTCCAGCATATATATTGATGGTGTTGGTACAGAAAACAGCCAACATTGCCATGTAGATGTAGTATAGTGGCCCTGTAAGACAATAAAAACTATAAATGTTGACTACATTTATCAGGATGTTAAAACATGCTGTTTTCAATCAATGCTTTTCAGACATACAGTATACAGTATAGCAGAATTAGGTAAAATACTCATATAAAAAATATTGTCAGTGATGGAAGCATTATGCAAGAGATAAATATACATATGGTATATTTAAAGTTCATTGCAAAAGTAACCATATAGCAAAAACCCTCCAAAAATCTATCTATCTATAGCTTTGACGCCTCATTCCCTCCGGGAACTACCCAAAAGGGGGTGGCCACAGCAGAAGAGTTTCCAGTTTTCCCTGTTCCAACACCCTCCATACTTGGTCAAGCCCTCCTCTGCCCCTCATGTTTCTTTCCCTTACATACTCTTTCACTCTGTTCTGCCATCTGACCGGTGGTCTGCCTCTTACAACAGGTCCCACAACTTCATTTCCATACACCACCTTTGCAAATTCCAAGTCTTGCATTCTCTCCACATGTCCAATCCACCTCAATGTATTACACTTTACTCTCTCTACTACTCCACACTCAACACCAATAACCTTCTCACTCATATCACATATCTCATACACACTCTCATTACTTTCTCTATCCCACCTGGTAAGTCCACATGCTCCTCTAAAGTAACTCAATTCCACTGCACCTATTCTAGACTGGCGAGCCCTACTCCATGTCCATATCTCCAACGCATATGTCAGTGTTGGCAGGATTATACTATTTCGTAGTCCCCTTTTCACTTCCATGCTCACACTTCTACCCTTCATAATCCTCTACCTATAACCTGTCTACCCCTCACTGATCTCTCCCTAATTTCTCCTTCCATACATGTTTACACAGAACTGTTCACAGTACTTAAACTTGCTCACCTCCTCCATCATCTCACCCCCTATAGTTATCTTAAACTTAGTCCCAGTTGTCATTCCCACTCTATAGGGTGTAGCAAAGTCAATCACTTTCATTTCTGCCCTCTCAAATACTATCACCTTACTTTTACCAACATTTCCCTCCAAAAATACAGATAAAAAATTACAAACACATTTCCCCATGGTGTGTTTACTCTCCCCTCACAATTGTATAACTTAGCTACATACTTCAGGAATTCTTGGTAATATAGGAACCAGCCTTTCTCAGTTTCTGGATATGCCCCTGAATGAACTACTGTACAGTATATACTTCACTACTACATTAAAAAAGCTATGACACTTTCTGCTTTACCTACCAATGTTAAGTGTGAGTCCTATCCAGGGTCGGAGCAGCTTGGGCATGACAACTGTGGTGGATCCCAAGTTGACATAATACACCATCAAAAGTGGTAGTGAGGCCACCGTCGGCAGCACCAGCTTGTACCTGTACCGTAGTCAAGGAATGGTTATAGTCGCAGATATAACTTTTGGCCAGGTGGTATGACATTCTTTAACGGAGTACAAGTCATTGCTTTCTATTTACATCTAAAACTAGCAACTTTGTTGTGCAGCTCTGTCCAGTTATTTTAAATCAATGACTATAGAATATATCTTCACCATCACTACACATAAATCAGTGAAATGCAAGGTCATTACTATAACGGACATTAGGGCAATACTGTCTCCTCAGTAAGGCCACTAGGCTCTCTCGTACCTCCACTTAAGATTCAGGACATCATCAGCAAAACCCAGGAGGAGCATACAGCAGATACAGAGAAGAGATGTGAGGTACTCTGAGAAGGCAGCATGGGGGAAGAGCTTGGTTGGATTGAGGATGTGTTGGCCAAATGCAACACCCAGGAAGAGGAACATCACTATCAGGAACACACAGCCAGTTACCAGGCCCATTGACTCAGGACTGTGGAGATATAGTTAATTGAGTGAACTATCTGTGTTCAAATCAAACACCGCACATGAACAGGGACTCAAATTCACATGAAGCCTACTTATTTATACAGTTCCAGGACTGGCTTTAGGGCTCTGAAGCATGGAAAGTGCCCTGTTTGGCAGAGGTTTGAGGCAGCTGTACCAGTGGTACTTTTATATACTTCTTTAAATGCTTTTCTTTGTTTGGAGAATGGTTGCCTAAAAGTATATGGACAGAATTTGTAATAAGGTACCGTATATGAGCAACAATTAGTACAGTACATGTTACAGAGTCCTTTTCTTTCAATAACTGAATAAATCAACTGAAATGAGATTAATCACAAAAGTCGCATAAAGAGCACAGTAATTCAAACTTTTATCATCACAAGGTGCAATCATAACAACTATTGTACTCTATTTCTTGCAAACAAACTTCTCATACTGTCATGCCCTTTACTGACCACTCTACTCCTCATTGTCATTCATCAGCAGAACCACATCTACACTTCCTTACACCTCTCTTTTGCTCTCCCAAGCCTGCTCTAATATTCATAATATTATTACTAAAGAAAATACTGTAATGGTAAGTAACTTTACACTTTAGATTCTTTGTCTGGCTTGCAGAGATCACGTCCTGAGAGTCCAGCTTTCAAGAACATGGAGGTGACGGCTGGAATGGTCCTGGCCACCATCACACCTCCCACCACTGATATCACAGCATTGATAGCCAGTGACACTGCCATTCCTGCAGCATTAAACATGGCTCATAATATAGTACACAGGAATCACTTTACATAGTTCTTAAAGGAAATAATTATTTTCCACAATTATACAAACAATAATTTCTCGAGAGCAAGTGGATGACTCGTGATAACCTGGGCAAGAAGCTAAAAGTATGCAATACACAAGAGGTGTGGGTGGTGATGGCCCCACCCACACAGACATCTGATCTTCTCCCATCCATCAAGTGGTAGCCTACTGTAGTGAAGATGTTGACAACTGGTGTCAGTGATATTTTCCCTTCCCTAAAAAAGAAATGGTTAGTGTAAGGAAGAGCATCTGGCTGTAAAACCAATCTGCCGAAACCTTATTGTCACTTTGACCTCACACAGAAGTGGGAAAAGTAAAAAAATGTTGGTTTTTGGAATTGGTTGCCAGGTGAGATAATTGCACTAGTGTCAAGATCTTAAAAAGAGGATGAATGTGTACATGGATAAAAACAAATGTCTTTTTTTTTGGGGGGGGGGATATACTAAACACCTTGTGTGATGAGGTCAACTAAACGCAGAACTTTCATGACCAAGGTATGCCCTGGAGGCTTTTTGTCATCCATAGATTTAATGAAATCATGGTTGTATTGCCTTACCTGTACCTGACATCTCAAAACTTTCAATACATTATGGCCAAATATCCTAACACAAATAAAGTTTTGTCAATAATTAGTTTGGATTTTGTATTGCATTTATAGTAGTGTTAAATCAGGTATGACATGGGAAACAATTTTGGGAAAAGACAATTGTTGCTTGTGATATTTGGCAGGAGTACCCTAGCCTTGACTTGGGCTTCTGCTCGCTCCTAGCTGTTGCTGCTGTGAGCTGAGTAGGGCCCTACCTGGTAAGTGAACCTGGTAAGGTTAGGTCCCGGTAGTTTGCCCAGGTTAGGTCCCGGTAGTCTGCTGCGGTCTAGGTTAGGTTAGGCAAGGTTAGGTAAGGTAAGACTAATTTCAAAATGCCCCATATTTACCCAACATACTGTATTATTATTTCTTTAGTCTGGGTGGAGGTCTTGTAAAAATCTAGATCGTTGCTATAATGAGCCCAGGGCGTTGCTTTTGTTAGTATGAAGAAATTAAAGTATAGATGGAATTGGTGCAATATTAGAAAGGAAACGGAAAAAAATAATAACCATATGATATTAATGTCACTGTTACTTTATCACATGTTCCATCAGACCGTATTGACACGAGTTAGCTACATCTGCTGAAGAATGAATAACGTTAGAAATATATATTTTTAACACAATTCTACCATTTCAACAAAGGTATCAACCAACATGGATGAGGAAAAGGTGGCAAAACGTACAAAATAATATATAGTGTATAATATAACGAGGACTTTACCATTGGGAGTAACCGAAGCAGCCAGCTGAGACATTATTGCTGACACAGCCATCACCATGGTAACCTTAACAGAGTAACCACTTCACGGAAATCATTTATTATTTACCCACTTCACCAATTATTTAGTTACACAATTACACGTTTTAACTGCATCATTCATGGAGCTGATTGAACGAGGCTACTATGATTCAATTTCTGTCAGCCATGGACCAGCTGACAGACATTGTTTACAAAATATAGCCCCCAGCATCTTGTCACAGCCAATCTGTAAATAGTGGTGTTACCCCTTCACCATTAAATAATAGTACTCGTAGAAAATTGATATATTATTGTGCAATATATATATTTTTTCATTTTACTTAATCCAACACTAAATTTAGTTCCCGATATTTAATATTTTACACCAAAACTTGTAATTAAAAAATCAAACCCAACGCAAGAATCTTCAAATTGGTTAACAAATGATCATATCAGGAAACGCACAAATAGTACATACATAATAACATCCATTTTTTTATATTATATCAAGGATTCTAGTATTAGAATCCTTATAATATAGGTTCGTTACCGGGTAAAGTTCCCGCCAATACAACAGGAGGAACTTTGAAGAACAGGAAGAAGCTCACTCACTGCCACTACAACAAGGATCATTGGCGGGTGTCCAGGCAGAGGGAGAGGAGGACAAGACGCAGTGGACCCTTCTAACTATTATATTTCTCGCTATACATAATCCAATTTCCATATATCCAATCCGTATTCCTGAGATAATAGGAGCCAGCCAGCCAGAATGTCAGGTCGTGCAGGAGGAGGTAAGTTCTGGTGCAATGTGTGTGTTTAATTTTAATGGACATGTGCTGGGTTGAGCCTAGAGTAAAGACGGCGCCAAGGTTTAAAGGTGACCATGCTTGATTGATCCTTGCCATACCGGAAATGGTAGCCCAGCTGTCAAAGGATGGGCCGTAACGCAGATATAAATTTAGCATATGTATAACTATAATGCTACTGTCCATGTTGAACTTGTTATGTGGATAAATAATATAGTTATACGTGGAAGACTAATTTCCACAATTTGGGGGTCCTACCAGCTCATGTGTCTGTTAGCATATTATCTGAATGATAGTTATATTACTTTACTTTTAACCTTTATAAATGAGGACAATATAATTGAATTATATATCTAGGTATATCGGTAAATTTACAGAAGTTCACTATGTTGTATATTTTAGTATCATTACCCACTATTTTGAACCATTGTAAGACACTTTTCATCTATGGTGTTTCTATTGGAGATGCCCTGTTTTACAAACATAATTTGGAAATTAGTCTGACCTGACGACCCAAACTACCGGGATATAACCGGTGTGACCGGGGCAAATTCCTGGGACCTAGCCGGATGTGGTAACACTGCACGGCCCTAGCCAAGAACACAGTACTTCTGTAATAATAATGGTATATCTCCCTCAAGTGTTCTTGCAATGGAAATGGTGTATACCTGTATGGAAAAGTTGTATGCAATGGTGAAATATAATTAACAGTAAAGACAAAAACTTTGAAATTATTTTATAGTTAGGCCTAGCAACTTTAAAATAATTTTAAAGATATTTTGGGAAAATCTGACAGAGGTGTGCCTGCTTTTTCTTTGGATATTACATCAGTATTTATTAAGAAAAGAGAGCACTAAAGATTTTTTTGCATTTCTGTACAAGCCTCAATCAGAAATAATATTAACAAATGATACTGTCCATTTCACTACTTCTTCAATGATCATGGAGTGGTGTCAAGCCGTGTCCGTACTGTTAGTTTATTTATGCATATGGTAATTATGATGGGCCGTTTTAATGCTAACTCTTGTGTCACCTTTTTTCGACGTTCCCTAAATGTCTTTTGAGCATAAGTGATTTTTGTAATAACTTTTCTACAAGGTAGGTCACAAAGAACACTGAAATTAGCTCCTGATGATAGCCATGGTCCTGGTTAGGTTAGTTCCTGTGGCAACAACAAATCCTTACCACCCTCTGTTATTACTAAATATTGATGTATTGTCACTATTCCCACCCTGATATCAATATATTGAACCCTGTTTATGATTGTAAGCCATATAGAATAAATACAACACCAGTGATCTTCAGAGATAGACTACAAATTGACATTCTTGTTATTTGCAGGTAAAACCAAGGCAAAGTCCAAGTCTCGTTCTAGCCGAGCGGGCCTCCAGTTCCCAGTTGGTCGTATCCATCGCCTGCTGCGGAAGGGCAACTATGCAGAACGAGTTGGTGCCGGAGCTCCAGTCTACTTGGCAGCAGTCATGGAGTATCTCGCTGCTGAAGTGTTGGAGCTGGCTGGTATGTGGCATTGTGCTGATCAAGTGCTATTGTCCTATTCACATTTTTCTCCATCGTGTACTTCTGTCACCCCCCCCCCCCCCCTGACTTTCCCACTCACGTGAGGCCTTTGAAGTCGCTCGTATGGATACTACTCACCTTGTATTCCCTCCTTATCTGCAGATCACCCACTCAAAACTGAATGATCTTTTACCCATGCAATACCAAACCTAATTCTGTATACATATTCATTGCCACTACCATCCCTACATTATCAAGCCATATCCCACCCTTTCTTCCTTCCTCTTCCATGTATACTGTACAGTGTACCTGCTGCATATCTTGTCAATTCTGTCTACTTGTAGTGATTTACATTTTATAACAAATTAGGTTAAATTTTTTCTTTCTTTCTTTTTTTTTTTTTAGGTAATGCAGCTCGAGACAACAAGAAAAGCAGAATCATCCCACGTCATGTTCAGTTAGCAGTCCGGAATGATGAAGAACTGAACAAGCTGCTCAGTGGCGTCACTATTGCACAGGTAAGGTACACCAAGAATAATATGATGTAGAAGGCTGATACAACAGTTGTGTGTTGGACTTGCATCACCAGGGGGTGCTGATGGTGTAATGGTTAGCACACTCACCCAGCATGCGAGAGATCCTGGGTTCAATTCCTGGGTCAGTGGAATTGTTGGACAACTTTCCCAACCCCCTATGTCCCTGTTCACCTAGCAGTAAATAGGGACAGTTGCCTCCGAATATTTGAGACACTACCTGCTAGACTTTAGCAGGTAGTGTCTCGAAATTTTTGGAGGCAACTGTACCTGGCTGTAAGATCAAGGATAGCAACCTTGTAGGCTGGGGGAAGATCTGTTGATGGCTACGGGAAGATGTGTTGACGTAAACTACCCAGCACACTTCTCAACTACCCAGCACACACTGGTGAGGGAAGATGTGTTGATGTAAACTATCCAGCACACTTCTCAACTACCCAGCAACACACTGGTGAGGGCTGGTTCTATCCAGAAATGAGGAATCTGGCATCCTCTACCACACCTTGGCCTGTTCTGTCTGTCTCTCTTACTATTTCCCATTCCTTCTGGGTAGCCGACAAGATCGCCCGATTGGGTGGCACAACAAGGAAGACTACAGACGGTGGGTTTGTTGGCCCGGGGGTACATACCCGTGAGCCAGCAGTCCCCTCGTCTGTTGCCTTCGATGAAACGGATCTCACTATCACCCTGACTCCCATTTGGGAGTCCGAGCATCTGCTTGGCTTCGGTCAACCTGACTCGGGACTGCTCTGCCAGACAGTCTGGGGAACTACAACAACAACTTGCATCACTTAGATCTAGATCTAAAATTTTTGGGCTGTCAGCCAATATATAGTTCCTATCACCTATCAGCCTATCCCACCCACACAAGATTAATGCAAACTATTAACCCTCCTGTTATCACTGGATCACTGTTATTGGATCACTGATCCAATGCATGTGTCCCTGTCATGTAGTAGCTATGTATTTTGACTCGGTCAAACCGTTTTTCAAAATACTACCAGCATTGAAGTATTTTTACATGATATGTTAAGTTAAGAAGTAAGAGAACAGTAATGAATCCTTGATAACCCTCCCCTATTTATTTCTCGCAGCTCAGTCTTTGTCCTGCAATATCCAGAAATATTGGTGTTTGTCTGTCTTTTTGGAGTTTACTATAATTATTCACCACTTCTAGCAACCCTCCTAGTTGAATGCTTCACCCTTCCCTTTACAATGGAAGAATATGCATAAGTTGATAATTGAACTTAGGATGAGAAAAAGGTTTCATAATGGCATGAACCCTTAAATTTTAACAAACACATATAACTTATGGGTTATATCACCCACATACATTGTCATGAGTTTATTTCACTACTAGACCTGCTCTGATAGTCCTAGCCCTAACCTCTTTCCCTTTATGCATTAACACATTTTCGGTTTTGGCCATTATGACTTTCTAAATCCTTGTCATACTCCCAGCATATGCAAAAGTTTGCTCCGACCCTTATGTTATTGAATGCTATTTGTGAGAATATTTTATAATCAAAGTGTTGAAAGGTCATGAAGACAGCACTGCATTTATAGTACTGTATTTTTATATATATATATATATAATTGTGAAAAGTACAATATGATATCAGTAGTGTATAATAATAATTTTTTTTGTTTTTACCATTTTTGCAGGGAGGTGTCTTACCAAATATCCAGGCTGTTCTGCTGCCCAAGAAAGCTGGAGACACTGGCAAGAAGGCATCCCTGGGAACTCAGTCACAGGAGTATTAGACCACTCAAGCCATATTTCTTTGTTTCTATACTGTACCTGTTACTGTACCCCCTTTCAGCACCTCTACCAATTTTTTTGTAAGGAACTTTGTCAGTGCTCTCATTTGTTATCATTTTCCTTGTTCACCTTAGAGCTGAAGTGCTTCCTATTACCTTGAGGGGAGATTCTCTTCTTGGTATATTGGAAGGCTGCTGATTTTGCCGAACTACCAGAAAACAGAAGCCCTCAATGGCACTAATAGGGAATCTGTTTCATGGCATAGTTTGGAGGAATCAGAGACCTTCCAATTCACCAACAAGAGAATCTCCCTTCAAGGCTATGATTGTCATCTTTTTTTTTTTTTACCTTGCTCCCATACTCACCACTATGTGCCACAGGAATCTCTGATATTTAGAGAATACCATTTACACTAATATTAAGTTACATTTTATGTATATACATGGAATGTGTGTTTTATTGGCATGCATAGCCTGTATATAGATGTTTAAGCTGTTGATATGCTACATTGTGCTTGGTTTGTCTTGGAATGGTCAGTTCATTTAATGCTTGTACTGTACTGGATACAAGTATTGTAATGCAGTTTTTATTAAATAAATAAAGGATGCATCATTTTATTTATAATTACAAAAATAAGGAAAGGTCAACAAATATTGTAAGCACAAGTACACACACAAATAAAAGTTATTAAAGAATTCTTTCTATTTAATTCCATTTGGTTAGTATTAGTTCAGCTCTGGTAATTAAATATTCACCTCTGCTATATATATGAATGATGATGCTGTATACAGCTTGAGTTGCATTTCCATATTTTTATCCTATTGGAAATTGTCCTGAACAACTTGGAACAGTGTCAACCCTTTTGGTGTGTAAATAAGCATGAAGTAAGAATTTGAAAAGCAATGAAATGTGCAAGAGTTCAAGATATTTATTAGGTGTGGCAACTCTTGCATTCTGATGAGATGGTTCATAGAATGGCTCCTTTCACCAAGGTTAACTGAATGGCCTTTGGTGAGTGAGCAGTGCTGAGAATTTCATGGGCATGAAGGGAGGAGTAAATATAATCTATTTTGGTCCCTCTCTATTTCTCATTCCATTTTACCTTCCCAAGCTCAAGGCCCCCTCCCCTTGGAAATAAAGAAAAAGAAAATGTGGTATTGATGAATACATGTTCCTTCAGGATATCTGACCCTACAAGTTTTAATAAAAGGCAAATCCTTGGATGTCTCGGTTCTTCCCAAAGACACTGGTCATTGTATTCTCAGTAAGGGCCGGGTTTTCCCTTTCAATGTTTCAAATGTCCCTGTGTTCCCTTTTCCTACCATACCTATAAAAACAGGATCTTTCAGGCCTAGGGCCTATTTCCTCCATCCCACCTCTCTATCACCTCCTCCTTCGGCCTACAGGGTCCTCCAGGCCTAGGGCAGGTGTTTTTCTTCCTCTTCAATTCAATTCCCTACCTGATGAAGAACCCTGGATAGACTCTTGCAATATTCATTAGTTATTGCATGTGACAAGATTCACTTTCGCAATTATATAATTGGCATAACATATATATATATATATATAAACAAGGTTTTTTTATGTAGCCTAGATTGGTGAAACACGATTCAGTTATATAATGGGGACAAATAAACACTTCTACTTTTATTTTACGGTATTGCCTTATCTGACACATCATAAAAGAAGCTGATTATAATATGATTCCGTGATAAAATGAGGACACACCAATCCTACTCCATATTGCTCCTATCTAATATTGCCTTATCTGACATAAGGGCTTTTCTCAGCCAATGTTATATGCCGTGATAGTAGCCTACATGTTACTAAATAAGACAGCTACTCATATTATGAGCAAGCTACCCTACATGGGAATTAAATTCTAGGCCAGCAAATGTTAGCGGGGTAACTTGCTCATATTTGTATGCATAGGAATGTGTGATTATTTGCGACAGCTTATCATAATTTCATGACAGATGGAGTTCGAGTTTAAATACCCAATGTAAGGAACTGTGCTAAATGTGATTCTGCTATTAATTATTTAAAAGTTGGAGCAGTTTACTTTACGTCGTAGTTGGCCGTTCTGTAGATATGAGCGATTTAATTTATTTAAATCTCCCGCTGGTTGCATTAATCCACAAAAATTGTCCTATTTCCACGAGTAAATTTCTGATACGTTAGTAATTGGATACGAAGAAACACTTCAAAATACTCCTGTTGATTTTTGATGAAGAAATATTGTGACCATGATGCAAGAAATGAGTCATTCTTTTCTGAACAATTGTTTTTCACAGGAAATGATACCGTCAGCTGAGCCAGGAGCCCGGAACACCTTACGAAGTAGTTCGCAGAGCCTACACGAACATAAAATAGTCCTACAGAAAGCTTAAATGTTCACACTAACAAAATTTAAGCCTGATAAATCTGTATTGGTGTGAACTGCATGGTATTAAGGGTATAAGAGAGTTGATATAGAAGGGTGGTATTCCTCCGCGTTAGGTTCCGCCACCATCAACCATCTTGGCTGGTGCAGTGTGAGCTCTAGTACAAGTCCACAGTCTACACATAGCTATGGCACTAAAAAGAATTAATAAGGTAAGCGGCTGAAGTGCAAAGAGCTTTTTAACGCCTCTGGAAGCTTAAGGAGGACCTGGTTAGCCCCTACATAGAGCCCTGCCGTCTTTTAAAACTGGAAATGGAAATGACGGCTGTAATAGCAAAGTCACTGGCTCTTTTATTTTGTCCTGGAATGTTGCTGTGTGTATATGGAATGGGATAGCCTTTGTGGGTGGTCCTCGAGTGTAGATGCCCAAGTGTTGAGTGTAATAAGAGCAAGGAAAATAACGTGAAGGAGGAAAGTTTGAAGTGAAGGAGTAGACAGTGGGCGCAGGCGTGCACTACTATTACTACTGCCTGCACGCCCACCACCTCACGCCTTTATAATGCTCTTTTGCACGCCCATTTCATGATTAAAAACCGCCTCTACACCTGTGCAAGCCACATCCGTACCACCTGCACGCCCCCATCTCCCGTGCTTAGCGAATATACAGTTCATTCCCTGGACCTCGTACCGTACCCAACCCAACCCTGTGCCGTGCTTGTTGCAAGGTCTCGTGCTCTGGTCTGGTCTGGTCTTGTGGTGGCATATTTAATGGGCTTCTATTATAGTAGTGTAGGCAAATTTGGAGCAACTGATTTCTCTAAACTATTCCAAGCGACAGGACCCCATTTTATTTCGTAATTTTGGCCCTGTTTCCTGGCATACTAAGGAGGAATATGTAGTCCTCTTATGTACCAAAAGTATAATTATGACTCTTAATGGTGTCTTGCCAGAACCAATTCCACATCATGCTGCCACATTAGAGTTATTACAAACAATGGATATTAGTATGTTATCACTTATACAAGATATAGGGACAGAAACATGAATTGTGGAAAAACATTGTGTAACATGTAAAAAGTAACAAGTATTCATTTTCAAGGACTCCTTCAGAACTTAGAAGTAGGAAATACATATTGGTGCTTTTCAAAGTATTAGCCTTCATTACATACCATTGTTTTGTTTAGCATTAGGGTCAAGGAGGGTTTTCAGATGGACTGTTGGTTTTAATTCTGTATTTCTTTGTATCAACCTGAGTACAGAAGAAAATTATATAAAATGTCACTTTTGTCACAGAGTTCAAAATTAATACAGTTCTGCATGTACTATTACCCAATACAGTACAGTATTGCATAATCTTCTGTAAGTCAGTGATATGTAAAGAGAATCTATAATACTGTACTATGGCTCTGTTGGTTACCAGTAATGATATCGTTGGCAACAAAAGTCAATTAAGTTACTTTAGTTTGCAGCGGATTTGTACAAGTTAAATATATATATTACTCATGTGAATTGCGAATCAATGATAATCACAATTTAAATTTGTATTACTTTACAATTCTGTTAGCTTAAATGAATTTTATTATGATGAACAGTATTAGCAAGAGTTATCTAATCATACCATAAATATATATAGTTATCGTAACTTTCAAGACCAAAACATTCCACCTATTTCCAACAATTGGTCTCTTAACAAGTTCAGTAGGTGTATAATCCCAGCTACGGTTATGCTGCCTTTACTATGGTATATCTTGGGTTTCTGGTGCGAGGCAGGTATAAATAAACTTGTACTAATGAAGGAATTACCTCATTGTCAGAAACACTACAATTTGCAAAATGAGAACCTTTCCTTATTAAAGAAGTTTCCTGGAAGAAGCAAGGAAGCCTGTGACTCCAGCTGTAAATAACTATCTCTAGGCTCCATTATTCCTGTGGCAGTTATGATAGTCCTCGCTCCCCATGATCTCACAATAGTTTAAGTTTTATATACCTATGACATACAGTATGTTTTTAAAGTCGTTGCAGTGAAAACGCCAAGAAAAGGCACACATGTTCTGCCATTGGCCAAGTTTTGTGTGGTTTTGGTAAAGATTTTGGAGGAGTACACTATCATTGGCCCTCAGCTAATTGATAATGCTAAGGATTTTCACCAACAAATGGGACTTGAGGTGAAGTGCAGTTTCGTTTGTGGTTGACTTATTCATTTTAAATCTCTTAATGGTAGCAGATATCACTGTCTCAGTCGCTTGATTCCAGGTTGGTGGATGATATGGTGGTGATAATAAATAAAATAGTTTACAGTAATCGTAATGCTGATATACAGTGAATAACAAGTTTAGTGTAATTTTGAATTTACCTGGTGAACTACTTTGGACAGACATTAGTCTGTGGAAGCTTTGCCTTTTCAGCAAATCTCCACAATTGGTTCTTTGTTCTTACACACTTGTTTTTTATATATATGCATGATGCAGCCTTTGATAGGGTAGCACTTATATATTAAAAATTCATGTACTCGGTGCCGTATCTGAATTTTTGCAGCCACAAGTGAATTTGGATAACCAAGGTTCTACTGTACAGTAATGCATTTTATTAATTTTGATATGCATTTGTTGCAATGAAAATGTACTGTAATACAATAGGCCTATAATACCACACAAACATAAGGCCTAGTAACGTATGTCATTTAGACACTATGGAACAGTAATGTAAAGCATGGGGAAACCCTTGATGGTCTTCAGTGAATGACAGTGTAGAATGGAGGGAGGAATACAAGCATTTATTTGTGTTAAGATTGATTCTGTATAGTGAGGTGGTTTAATTGCATGATAATTATATAGAGGGTAGAATATCAACAAAGGAAATTGAAGTTAAGATTGAAGTTCTTGTATAGATTGAGGCTTGGAAATACAGTACAATACTGTACTCAAATTATTCAGATATCTGGATTATCACTTTATTCGAGAAAGCTGAAGAATTCTGGGTGCCTAATGAATGAAATTTAAATGTTAATGGATGTTGTAGTGTGGTTCGTTGAGGCGAATGGAATTTTACTGTATTTGGATTTTTTAAGTAAAAGTTGGTTGTGATTCTAGTTGTAGATAGTGATGTACATATTGAAATTCCTTTGTGATGAATGATGGGTATAAATGATGCTTCTTTTTTAGTTTGCCTTATATGCATTAATGGGTATGTGGTGTAAGTGCTAGTGGTTATATTATATAAAGCTGAATGATAAGGTTGGGATTATGTGATGAAATATTGGTGTTGTGAAGCAAACTGGAATCAGATGTTACGGTTATCACTTGTGGGATTTTAGAGTACAGTACTGTAAACTTTCATTATAAACTTTGGTTCCTATTGATATCAGAGGAAGATCATATATTTGTAAAATAGGAGCAGAGGGCATTGACTCTACTCAGGCTGATGTGACAGGTGCCAACACTGAATTTTCTTCATACTGTTTGTTTCCCTTTACCTTTGTTAGTGTGTTAATTGTGTTTATAGATAATTCTAAAAATACTAGTTTATAGTATCTTCAGTATATATATCAGGGGAAAAAGTTATTTTTGGGAAGGTACAGTTACCAGTTAAGCATCATTAATTCTCTGCCTTTGAAACCTTATAACTGTATAAGGTAATGCAGTATGACATTTTGAGGAAAAGATTGTGTGCATTTGTTTTATGAATGAGTTACTGCATGTTGTAAACATAATAATTATTTGTAGGCTACAGTACATTTAATTCACTTAGACCTTCATTCAGTAATTGTATAGGACAGTAGTTTATGAAGATCTCATTCCTGGCATCAGGAGGTTCTCCCCTTTTGACCTTTTGTTGTATAAAACTTTTTGATACCCAAACTCTTTCACTTGTAATTCAAAATACACTATTCATTATACATTCCTGTATCATTTTGAATTGGATGGTTTTTAGCCTTTGGAAGTTGCTGTAAAATACTTAAATCAAATAAAACCAGCCAGAAATATGCAATTATCAGTCATTTTTTTAAAGGTTAATGTTCAACTATATGAGCAATGTGTCATTAAGATGCCATTTTGCAGGAATTGCAGGACCTGGGGCGGGATCCTCCAGCACAGTGCTCAGCCGGACCAGTGGGAGATGACCTATTTCACTGGCAAGCCACCATTATGGGCCCACCAGAAAGTCCATTCCAGGGAGGAGTGTTTTTCCTCACAATTCACTTTCCAACTGATTATCCCTTCAAACCTCCAAAAGTATGTGTTTTAATGAGTTGCCTTTCTTTCCTTGCATAACAATTATGACTGTACACTGTGGTCTTCTCTCCTACATCCACCCTACTCGTGAGATTGATGGCGAGAAATTATCTTTCAAATGTGGGACAGGAAGGCTGAAGAAGTGACCTAGTCTCTTCAATGGTTATTCTGTCAAACCTCCAGCTGTGGTTGTGTGACTCAGCAGCTCGAATGTGATAGTACTGGTTGATTGTCAGGTATATATAGCAAATATGTTAACAAATTAGAATGAATTTTCATAATCATGTAAAAAAGAATTGAACAGAAGAATAACTTCAAATTTAGAAAAAGAATGATGGGGAGCAAGTTGACCTACGATTCACAGACAGTGGGGGGTGACAGTTTCCTATTTTTGTACCTTGGCTGAGAGCCAGTGTCTGTGGCTGACACATAAGGACTTAGGAGAGGATAGTCTCTATGTCACTCACCTGACTGCCATCCCCAATATAGGAATTACTTACAAGAATTCCAGAATGTTTTACTTTAGCTTTTTCCTGAATTGTTCAACTCTTTATGTGGTAAAGGAGTTATTGCTGGAGTGACAGCTTTTATGTAAATATCAATAAGTAACTAGAGCTTCAATCGTATATGGAAAACTTAGTTGCTTCTCCTTTCTCATTAAAATGTCACCCTAAATCATGAGGAGTTGAACTGCTGAAGCACCATTTATTCATTGAATGGTTCAGATAGATCTCACAACAAATGATTTAAGAGCTCAAAGAGCTCATAGCTACACTGAGTCACCGATGTTGATTGGAACAAACAGTTTCTACTAAAAAACAAAGCAAAGTTTGAACATTTCCACACTGTATGAAATGTTGGTTATTAGTAATGGTCTTTTGTTCTCCAGTATGGCTCCTTCCAACCTTCCTCAGATACCACTGACCCCTCCACACCCCAGGGAGGCTGGAAGGTGGTGGCTGGGTACCCAATCCCAGAAGGTGTTTGGTAGGGTGTTGTAAAATGCATCTTTTTTTTTTTTATTTATAGATTGGGTAACTCATTCCCTCTTGGAACTCTCCTTAAGGGGTTGGGTATCTTGGCATGAAAAAAAGGGTAGGATATGTGGCCCTGACCTCCGAGGTTGGATTATATATAATTCAGTGTTTTATTTCCTCCACATTGAGTTGTTTAGTTTTTGTGGGGGCTGTGAACACATTAGTATTTCTTAATTATAGAGGGAAAATTGCTCTGAAATACAATGCTTAAAGACCAGACTACTTTTGTAGGCATGTATTCCTGTCAGGATTTGGGGATATGCCTGTACTGTATATAGAAAGTTACAGGATATTCAACCTCAGTGGAGGTTTGTAGTACTGAAACACTGTTGTTACCAATAGTTCCCTTCTCTTTTTTTTTCATTCATTTGCACTTGCTTTCCCCACATTTTCAAGGATATTATTTTGAGTTCTGAAACTCCTTATTAGGTCATCCTATCTTTCATTGCTTTTCCTTTTGAATTGTCTAACAGATTGCTACCATGTATTATGTACTTCCTGTCTCCTGTAAAAATAATCTTACAGTTTTATGAATTTGTGTTACAGGTTGCATTCACCACACGCATCTACCACCCAAATATTAACAGCAATGGCTCCATATGTTTGGATATTCTCAGGAGCCAATGGAGTCCAGCATTAACAATTTCTAAAGGTTGGTTGAGTTCTGTAGCATAATTATACACTCACTATAAAAAAAAAAAATGTAGGAAACAATATGAAACCATTTGGGTAAAGTTGTACCCCCTCTACAGCACTTTAGCCTTTGTCACCCCAAACTCTGAACACCAGTTGCCTTTTCATTCTGACCACATCTGTTGTACACATTAACATTACTTTCCCCATCCCACCTTGACAGGTCATGTGCTCCTCTCAAGTTGCTCATTTCTACCACACCTATTCTCTACTTATGCCCCATTTATGCCCATGTCTCTGACACATATTTTATGTCGAATGTTTGTATGACTATGCTTGCTCTCTCTCACAGTGTTGCTGTCCATCTGTTCGCTTCTGACGGACCCTAACCCAGAAGACCCGTTGGTGCCAGAAATAGCACGAGTCTACAAGACTGATAGGGAAAAGTACAATGAATTGGCCAGAGAATGGACCCGGAAGTATGCCATGTGATGCCCCGGTGGACACTAGTGGCAGAGAGTGACAGAGCCTACCGCCCCCCCGTCACTGCCATACTGACCACCACCACAACCACCACCACACCTGCTGCTGCCAGCACCCTGACTCCTATCACCACCATTACAATTAATACTACTGCTGCTGAACCTCTACCACTGTCATCATTACTACTGCCACTGCTGCTGATCTCTTCCTCTCTTCCTTTTCTTCAATACTGCCGGTAATTATGTTTTATACCATATTGAAATACCACCTCCAGTGACTGACCATCACTGCACACCTGACCAGCAGCCTTTCTTTTGACACAGAAATCATGGACTGAAGTCAGGGAAATGGTCCACTAGCTCCATGAAAGATTGTACCGTACTGTTTTATGATTTTACTAAGCGAAAGTGCCACCAACTTCTGTAAATGTAAAATAGAAAACATCATACATAAAAACTCTTGTAAAATAATGTGAGAACACCTTTGAATATAAAGCTAGTGAAACCAGTTAATTAAAGGCTGAGGTTTAAAGTTACAAAGCAGGGGACTGGAGAGCCATCTCGGAAAGCAAATAAATTTATAACCACTGTGAAGTTCACCTTTGTTCATCCTCTGGGCCATCCTTTTTTTCAAACTTATTTTTCTTTATTTCATTGTTTTTACAATTAGAAGGCTCAATTTAGCATTCCCAAATCAGCTTGGCTGCCACCCAATTTTTCTCATAAATTCTTCTGACTTGGTAGTGATATATATTTAAATATAGATAATGTTTTTATACCTCAGTGTTGCATATTAATTGCAATAACTTGGAAGTAGGTTAGAATACGATGCACAACTACATCATGGAAAGTTAAGCAAGCATAATTTTTGTGTGGCAGTTGATGTGATTCTGCATTGCTGTGTTGTGCCTTCATGACAAAACTGTCTTCTGTACTGTTTGTGTTTGTGAGTGTCCCGAGCCAACAAGCTTTATTCTCAGCGATGGTGGAAACCTCTATGATTACTTTCAGGGGTCTAAGTGTGATGTCTAGAATATTATGTACTTGTTCTTTTCAATATCTTTATCACCCTATCATAACCTTTCCCTTGTTCTTGCCTGTGTGACTTCTTGTTGCTATTTACAACATTGACTGGGAAGGTGGGCAACCCATAACACATCACCTCAGATATCATCATAACTAGTTTAATATTCTCTTGAAACATCTATTATTGTCTCACCATTTTATTGTCTATGATCATTTTATTTAAATTGGAAAAACTGCTTATTTTATACATGATGTGGCCAGGATTATTTTCCTGACCATGAGCGATAATTTCTTAATTTTACTCATAGTTGAATAAAAGATATTACCAGTTGATCAATTAAATTATGAGATAGGGCCATTGTGTTTAGTTTCAAGCTAGTATTCATGCCAGGATTTTTTTAAAATTGTATTTTTTTTTTTTTTTTTCATTCTTTTTATTATTAATCTCACTACATACCAGGAAGCAGGACTAGATCATAGGGCACCTCAGGCACAGAGATGAGTGGAACTGACTTGTAGTGCAGGAATGGCTTCTAGAAATCCCTCCGTCGTTCATGGTCTCGAGGTTCAATTTCAGCCAGTTGGTCACCTTCAGCAGCACTAGTTGTGAAGTGACTCCAAATTCTAGGAGGTAGAGATTCATGTGTGGATATTCCAGAACATACCAGTGTCAGTTTTGTAGCACTCATCTGATGATAGGTGGTTTTACAAAAGTATTAAGTGTACAGTAAATATTCTACCTTTAAACGGGGCACTATGTTCGTGCAAATGAGAGCATCCTCGCCACAATTAAGTTGGCTCAATTATTGAGTACGTGGTTCGTCTGTCGGAGCACACAGGCCGTGTGGGGAGGGATAGTGCCCACCTAAAACTGAATATGGGCTGTGTGGTGTAGCTCGGGCGGAATCAGTTTCCATTTCTAATATTAAAACTACACATTAGCCTAATACTTTGTGTGGATTTCTCTCCTATTTACTGTATATGCCACCAATCCAATTTACTTTTCGTACTACCAAGAGAAAATGGAGGTAGATATGGTATTGAGAGTTTAAAATTATGGGTTATCTCAGTCATGTCATTGTCAGTTGCACCAGGACTATGCAACTCGAACTATTAATATATAATGAACTGATAATTTTTTTAGTTTGTCATAACATAGTTTTCAGTGGGAAATAAACCTCTTCTTACATATGCAAGTTTTAGTCATTGTTGCAGAGGTATAATATAGTTAACCTCGGCAGTCTTTGATGTAAATCAAGGTTTGGGCATTTTTTTTTGTTTTTCATTACCGTTGGGTTGGTGGGTATCATTATACTTACCCTTGGAATATTCAAGTCTGGATAGGTTTCCTCCAAATATAGATGCAGCATGTGCCTGGGGTGTCCCCTATTGCATATGTTTGGTTTATATATACAGTATTCAAACAACAAAAATCTTTTCAAGTTTTGTCAATAAAGGTGTACAGAACATTGAATTGTTTTCCTCCAACCTGGCAGCAAATCCATTTTGTCTGTGAAAGATTGCTATTGGTGGCCTTGACACTTTCATTATTATTTGAATTCATAACTAGTCAGGTTTATGATGTAATAACTTTACAATAAGTCGAAAGAAATACACTGAAAGAATCTTAGAGGTGTTCTACTCTGAAATTAATGATAAAATATTAAAAGGCTGTATAATAGAACTGAATAAGGGAATATAAAAATTTTGTATAAATGTCTGTACTCATTTACTCTTACTTTGTTTAAATGTAGATTTCAACATATGTATTAATTCTTTCTGGTAGTGGATAATTTGTAACATTGCACATGTGATTGTATATCCATATAAAGTTATACTAAGATATGTAATTGACACTTTATTCACATTTGTATCTTAATCAGTATTTACTACTGTACAACATTTCTTAAAATTGTGCTTGGCATATACCGTAGTAATTTTTAAGTTATCCTCTGCCTTCCGCCAGGAAAAGCTTTATCTAGACTGGAAATGTGCTGGAAGTGAGATTTGGTTGGCAGAGGTATTAACGTACCCTGTGTGCTCATGAGGAGGGTTTGGCTGTACTCAATTTTTTGTTATTTGGCAAAAATGTACCAGTTTGCTCACCTAATGTCTTGGCTTTTTTTTAGTTGAGTTTCATCCAAGGCAAATAAAAAAAATTTACACCACTAAGTACCAATCTGTCAATTTTATGTCCTGGAATGTATGCAAATTTTGTATCTAAGGTCATATTACTAAGAAGAGAATTGGTACATTGTTGCCATAAAAAAAAAAAAAAAAAAAAATGTTTTAGTAACCATTTACTTCCATTGAAAATTTTATATACTGTACCTTTAATTTAGGTGCTTTTTTCTCAGTTATTGCAGTACTACTACTGATAAACTGGGTGAGACTGTGATAAGGCACAGGCCTTTTTGGCTTCAAACTGAAATGGATCTATACATTCAATTTGCAGTAAGTTCAATGAAATTGTACATGAAATAATTGAAACCTTTTTATTACATCCATTAAAAAAAAAAAAAAAAAAAAAAAAACCCACACAATAGTGTTTATTTTGTGGTATGGGGGTATTGACTGTAGTGATTTGGGGAGTACTTGAAGGGTTTCTGGGTTCAAAGGTGGTCTGCAACTTGATATAAGAGCAGTGTGACTTGCTGCCATTTTACTCCATCTGTCTTCAGATTAACTTTAAAGATGTTCAGAGTCTGTAGTTCCCGCAAGCCCATGCTGGACCTGGCATATCCCTATCTTGGTCTCCACAAATGCTTGCTCACACAGTGTGGATTACACCTGCTCGTGCAGCCTTTTTGTTTGTTTTTTTCAAGCCTGTTTAAAAACTACTGCAGGCATTCTATAGGTCAGACAAAATTCATTTGATTTCATCTGAAGCTGGCATTTACATTCTTCTCCCATAAAAAATAGTTATGGAGTGATCAATTTCTTAAATTAGAGAAAAAGGGCTGTTTTGCCTGCTAGCCAGCATCAGGCACATCTGTGCAAGTATTCCAGAATTTCCTCTCTTCAAAGAGCTAAGTTTACCAAACTAACTATTGTAATGTGTTGAATGGTTTAAAATGGAATGGAATAATGAGATGGTTAAATTTTAATACAAGAACTAAAAGATGTACTGCATATGTACTGATAAAGTGCAGTAATGAAACAAATGAATAAAGTATGCAATAGTTAATGACCATACAAAATAATGAAAGTCCATTACATCAACCACATGATAATCCAATAAATAATATGCCACTTGTTGGCAGATAATTCATACAGTTTCACAATCTTTTTAGTTGAATAAGATTTATTTTGTCCATGACACTTTGGGAATGTCAAAGTGTTCAGTGAGTGAATCTAGGTGTCGGTTGAAGTCCTCCACTTTCTCTTTATGGGTCTTGTTTGCCTTCTGCAGGATTCTTTCTGCTTCCTGAAAGGTAAATATACAATGGGTAAGTATCACAGTTTGTTGTATTGTACTATCATAGTACTGGGTGTTGTATGTGGCCTGATACTAATTTGTTTTGCATTTTCAATTTTGAATTTATTGTACTGTAAAAGCAAATAATGTTCAGTCTAAAGAAAGCAGGATTTAGGAAATGAGAGCCTTTTTAGGTGACTGCTGTATACTGATAGGGATTGACATACTTTTAGAACTGAGGTTCTCACTGTTACTTTAGCTCAAATAGTCTATCATATACTCAGCAAGCACAGTATTGGTTTCCTTCTATCTGAGTTTCTCAGGAAAATAAGTTTCTTTTTCTTACCAGTATATAATGAAGAAAATTATGACTTAAGGCAACTCACCATCTTCCTCTGTCTCTCTTTAAATCGGTGCTCTGCTTCTGTGTATCTGCATTCTGGTATTACTGGAGGCTCCTCCTCACTTGGGGTATTGGGTTGAACGTCTCTACGGATGTTGGCTTCCATCTGTCTTTCAATATCCTTCTTCTTTTTCTTCTTTTTCCTGAAATGTTAAGATAGGTCAAGTTGTTGTTGAAGTTCCTCAAGCTGTCTGGCCGAGCAGCCCCAAGCTCCTAAGGAAGGTCATGGCCTGAACCTGGCTTTCCCACAGTGCCCTCAGAGTGTATGTTGTGTGCATTGCAGTCTTCCATAATGTGTTTAATAGAATGAGGTGCTGTGTTGCATCCTGGACAGGTATCTACAATGGCTCCATCCAGCTGCTTCTGATATGTCAGAAGGGCCGGGTGGTGGCCACACCGCAGCCTGGCCAAGTAGACTCTGTCCTGTATTGTAGTGGATGGTGTGGGTTTGTGGAGGCTGCAGCAAGTGTTTGTGTGCCTCTCATGTCAAGGTGATCCTTGATTTTGAGGACTTTGGTTTCATGGTGTAGGTGGTCTGTAGGTGTGGTAGCTGTCAGCCTGTGATTGTCTTTAGGGCTCTGTTCTGTATGGTCTGAAGGGTGTTGAGATGAGTCTCAGTGAAGTTTGAGACCCAGGCAGGGCTTGCATAATCCATCACTGATCGGATATATTGTTTGTAGACTGTGGTTGTGGTTTCTTTGTTGTGTCCAAATGTTGTGCTGGCAAGTGATCTGAGGGCTTTAAATCTTTGCATGCATTTGTTTTTGATGGCCGTGATATGCTGTTTGAATGTCATGGATGTATTGTATGTTTAGCCAAGTATTTAGGGTGTGTGTGTGTGTGTGGTATAGGTGTGTTGTTTATGGTGAGGTGTGGTGTTCTGCATTCCAGTTGGTGAGAAGGGTGGCAGTTGACTTGGTGGGTGCTATTTTAAGTCTGTTTGTGGAGAACCAGGCATTAAGTGTGTTCAGATAGGGTTGGAGGATGCGAGTGGCTGTGTCTGCATTTCGGTGTGTACATGTCAGTGTTATGTCATCTGCGTATGAGGCTATCTGTATGTGTGTCACCTGGGGTGTTTATTGGTCGTGCATGAATAAATTGAAAAGGGTGGGTGAGAGTACAGAACCTTGGGGGACACCATTGGTGAAACTTTTAATATTAGATGACTGACCAGCAAATGTAACATGGGCTACTCTTCCTCCCAGGAAGCTGGCCAGCCATCTTTTTGTATTATTGTGCATATTTGTGTTGTATATTTTGTTTGTGAAGTTGTAGCAGGGGATGGCATCAAATGCTTTACTAATGTACAGTGTAACTAGGAGTGTGCTGACTTTATTCTCTGTGAATACTAGTCATCCTCCACAGAGCTAGAATAAAGATTGTTGTAGGATCTGGTCACTTTCTAGTGGATTTGACGAGATCTGCCCACATGGATTAAAAATCCACGTGAGGTGTACTGCAACCGGAGGCTTTTTTTTTTTTTTTTTTTTTTTCCACTGCTGTTTGGACTGCCAGCACAGAGGGGGTGCAGTGTAATCTCCCTCCCCCTTTGGTCTATTCAGGGCTGGTCTCATGGAAGGTGCGGCCCCACTTGTAGCTCTTGTGGTAACGTGGACTTGGGCCCACAGCACTGGCTGTGGGATCAAAGACCTTCTCCCCAATCTCCCTGGCGGTCGGAGGCCCCCATGGTCCAGTAAACATAAAATCCTTTCATTTTAAGATGATTCTCTACCAAAAACTAAACAAGTAGATGGAGGAGTGATTCCAAAGATTTACAGAGTTTAATATTCTAACATTCTAAAATTAACCAGACCAGACCTGACCTAATCTAATTAGGACCAGTGCAAACAGCCGGGATCTAATGGGGCAGATTACTTTAATCTAATATCAGGACTACCTGAGCAATTATGTAAAATTTATCCATTTTGCCACCCAAAACCCGTGATTATCTGCGATTTCCCCTAAAATTAAGTTACCAAAGAGAATAACAGGGTTAGAAAAATACAAAAATATCTTACAAAAACTATCCTTCATTTTACCTCAGTTAATAAAGATTTTCCAACTGGGCATGAATGACCTCAAAACAAAGGACATCTACTTACTTTTTCAGCCCTGAATCAGCCACTCCTTTCAACTTGAGAGTTCCCTTAGCAGCAAAGTACTCATCTGACATTCTGCCTGTGTATATGTAATCAGGAAATACAATCAAAATATACTTCTTTAGTAGAGATTCCGTATAACTTTATCACTTCTTCCTGTTATACTTTTCACTCCCTAGTCGTGGCTGCCAGACGTCCTTTGTTTTTTCTTTCTCGCAGTGGTGCCAGGTCTGCTTGACGAACCTCCCCCCCCCACCCATCTTCAACATTAAAATTTCCCTTCTTTCCTCACATATTCTCTGTTTACTCTTGAAGATAGTCGTACATTTACCATCTTTTTTATATTTCGTCTGATAAAAATTACCCTATTTACTCCTGAACAATCTTTATATAATTTTCTCATTGGTATCTCTTATTTCCCATATCTGGCACCACTGCTTTCTCGCTAAATTCTAGGAAAAACTATGATACTCTTACTGGAGAGAATCATCGTATATGTATCAGTATATGTGCTATATTTGCAGTAGAGTTCCAAGTTTATTACGATTTTTATTTTAGTTGATTCTGTTACCACACTTTTCTGTTTTTTGTGTATGTATTAATTACAAAAGAACAGTCCCTGAGCCAGGACGTGCCCTCAGGCCACGGCGTCGGCTGCTGGTTTGTTTACAATGTGGACGGGATGGCGCCGGCCTCTCTCTTATCGACAGTTATGGACCTCTTTAAAGCTCAATTCGGGGGTAAACAACTTTATACGGTTCAGTCAGACACGAAGAATACAAATATCGTCGAGACAGTTTGGGGAGGAACGCGAGAGACCGGTACAAAGTATAGATGACGAAGGTAAAGGTGTGACTCAGACAACGAGTGCTTCAGATAACTTGTCTAATGACCAACTTGCTCAGCTGGTTGCATCACTATCACCAGAAGAACGTATTGTAATCCTCGATCAAATACACCACATACATGCCGAAGAGGCTAAGAAGAAAGCAGAAGGTTTGTGAAGCTTATTTTTTGTCAGTCAGGCACCAGGAAAAATTGTGCACTATTGATTAATTTGTAACCATATATTGTTTGAAATCCCCTTTCCCATGTTGGGTAATGAATCTGTGGCTTGAATTAGCAATTTTTGTATTTTCATGCATGATTCTGGTTGGTCTATGAATGTTTTACAACATTTTGTTTGACTAGATTAGTTATTGTTGTTGTTAAAGTTCCTCAAGCTGTCTGGCCGAACAGCCCCGAGCTCCTGAGGTAGGCCATGGCCTGAACCGGGCTCTCCCACAGTGTCCTCAGAGAGTGTATGTTGTGTTGTTGGCGAGTGTGGTTGTGTGTATTGCAGTCTTCCATAATGTGTTTAATAGAATGAGGTGCTGTGTTGCAACCTGGACAGGTATCTACAATTAGTACTTTTGCTTGATTGTAGTTGACAGTTTATAATCCCTTTTTGGTATACCTTCTTTTTTGCCACTATTACAGAAAAATTAGCTTCCTGGCGTTGGCGATCTCGATTTGGTCGACCAACATCACTACATACGCAGTTTGGAGCTGACCCAACTGGAACTTACTGTGAGATTCCTGCTGAGTGGCTGAGGAAGAAAGCTGGTGAGTTGTTAAAGATCTGTGAATTATATTAAATTGCAATAAAGAAATAGTATACAGGTATCATTGTTCTGGTGAAACCTATTATGGCGTGATTCTTTCTATACAATATAATCTTATTACCATATGTCTTACTTTTTCCATTTATTTAGAAAGTTGTCATTATATTAGGAACAAAATTTTCTGCTATATTTGGTGTACTGTAGCTTGTTTTATAAATGCAGCTTAAACATTTTAAGTATTGCTTCCTTAGAGTAACTATGAGGTGTCCTTCTTTCACAGCTGAGAGGAATAAGCCCAAGAAACCTACAATTGCAGAACTAAGGAAGTGTAAGTATTGTATTTCAGGTACAGTTTATTGTTTTAGTGGTAATCTTGCCATTACTCTTGTCATGAAAAATACATACATACAAAAATACATTCTGTTGTAAGGCCATGTTTCTTGTACCCTGTCATCACTGTTTTAGAATATTCTTTGTGACATTGTTGTGGCCTAATGCAATGAAGAGTAGACCTAGCCTTTGTGACAAATTTAGCTACAGTACTGTTTAAATTTCTTCATGTACAACAACAACTTAACTAGTGCTCTGGAGTATGATGTAGATTTGTGTGATTACTTACTAACTACAGTAGCTATATTAACTCGAGATAAGTGGGATGACTCTTGACAAATTATATGTTTTTGAATTAATTTGCATTTTTCCCCATTCACCCTGAATTACCCATTTAAATACAATTTACCACCCAATTAACCTGACTGCTATTCTTCCCTTTTGCAGTGGCTGTTCATAATGCTCTCCCATTCGTCGGGTTTGGGTTACTTGACAACGTGATCATGATTGTTGCTGTAAGTAATTATTTGTGAGCATGTGCTTATAATTTACGGTATTGTATTACTGTATATAGCTAGGGTACTATTCTGGTTGGTCACCAGCAAGGTCTTCTTCTTTCATAATGCCATGAAGAGTCAGACAATAAGAATAACATTCACATTGTATAAAGATATTGAGGGAACCAGAAAGTTTGTGTCCTGCATTGCCCCTTTCCAGGACACAAAATTTTTGGGGAGGGCCCAAGCTGGGCTAAAAAGTTGTAGTTCTATCTATCTATCTATCTATAGCTCCGACGCCTCGTTCCCTCCGGGAACTCCCCTCAAGGGGGTGGCCACGGCAGAAGTGTCTCCAGTTCTCCCTGTTCCAACACTCCCTCCTTACTTGTTCAAGCCCTCCTCTGCCCCTCATGTTTCTCTCCTTTACATACTCTTCCACTCTGTTCTGCCATCTAACCGGAGGTCTGCCTCTCACACCAGGTCCTACAACTTCACTTCCATACACCTTCTTTACAAATTCCTCGCCTTGCATTCTCTCCACATGTCCATACCATCTCAATGTATTACGTTTCACTCTCTCAACCACTCCACACTCAATACCAATTGCCTTCTCACTCATACCACATCTCTCATATACACTCTCATTACTTTCTCCATCCCATCTAGTAAGTCCACATGCTCCTCTCAAGTAACTCATTTCCACAGCACCTATTCTAGACTGATGCGCCCTATTCCATGTCCATGTCTCCGACGCATATGTCAGTGTTGGCAGGATTATACTATTTCGTAGTCCCCTTTTCACTTCCATACTCACACTTCTACCCTTCATAATCCTCCCCAGTGATCCTATGACCTGTCTACCCTTCACTGCTCTCTCCCTAATTTCTCCTTCCATACTTCCATGTTTACACATAACTGTACCCAGGTACTTAAACTCCTTCACTTCCTCCATCCTCTCACCCCTCAGAGTTATCTCACACTTCGTCCCAGTTGGTACAGCCACTCTGTAAGGTGTAGCAAAGTCAATCACTTCAGTTTCTGCTCTTTCAAATACCATCACTTTACTTTTACCCACATTCACCTTCAATTTCCTTCGTTTACACACAGACTGAAATTCGTCCACCACTCTCTGCAAATTCCTTTCACTCTCAGCCATCAGCACAGTGTCATCCGCAAACAAACTTGCCACCAGGGACCAATTTGCTTCATTCAACCTCAACTTCACCCCCAGACCATTCACTTTGGCTTTCACCTCTCTCATACAACCATCCATATATATATTGAACAGCCATGGTGACATAACACACCCCTGTCTCAGCCCTACACTAATATTAAAACTCTCACTTAGATCACCCTCTACCCGTACACATGCTTTTGCATCTGCATAAAAAGCCTCAATGCCTTTCAGTAAAGGCCCCCCAACTCCATAAATTCTCAACACCTCTGTCATAGCTTTCCTATCAACTCTATCATATGCCTTCTCCAAGTCCATGAAGGCAGCATACAACTTCTTACCCTTCCCAATATACTTCTCCACTATTGATTTTAATGCAAATATTTGGTCCACACATCCTCTACCCTTTCTGAACCCTCCCTGCTCCTCACTAACTTTATTCCCTGTTACTTCCATCAGTCTCTCAGTCAGAACCTTCCCGTAAACCTTCCCCGGTACACTAAGAAGGCTTATTCCCCTATAGCTACCACACTCATCCTTACTTCCCTTCCCCTTATACAAAGGTACAATTATGGCTCTCCTCCAATCCTCTGGCACCTCTCCCTGCCTCCAAGCCAATGTACATATAAGCAACATCCACTCCACCACTACCTCCCCCCCACACTTTAACATTTCAGCAGTTATCCCATCCACCCCCGGTGCCTTTCCCATCTTCAACTTTCCTATTGCTTTCCTAACCTCTTCCCTTCCTAAATCTCCCTGTACACCCTGTCGTCTACCACCTGCCTCCATCCCCATGCATGTCACCACCGCCTCCCCTCCCATCCCCCCATTCATCAGACCATCAAAATGCCTCTTCCACACTTCTTTCACTTCCTCACTTCTACTCACAGTAACTCCATCCTCTCTCTTCATTCTCACACTACCAGACTTTCCTTCTCCTCTTTCTCTTTTAACCTCCTTGTAGTTCGTTCAACATAATTATGATATATATTGTGTAGATGTTTTTTAATAATACATAGTTAATTGTCTCGAGCATTTCAAACACATTTAATTGTGTGTCTTTCTCCAACCATTATTGTTGCTTACCTCAGCACTTTACTCACCCATACAGTATCTTATTTTGTTCCTTGTACCCTGATTTGTATAATCTCATTCTTGCCACTTCCTTACAGCCCTTCATATCCCCAATCCCATCACTTCCACCAAATTCACACATAACCTGAACGAACCCATAGATATACCAAAATAGCAAAATGGTCAAAGGAATGTAGATTACATAACTGTTGTCATGGTGTATAGGCTAACAATATCAGCCATTGTTTATAACAACTAAGATGTGTTGATCTTATATTTTGGTGGTGTAGAGTGACTGTTTCAACTTTTGTGAGTGTTTGTAAGAAATGTTGTCTGGAAAACATGATTGATTTGGTGATGTAACAGGGTGACTACATCGACCTGACCATTGGAACCATGCTGGGCATCAGTACCATGGCAGCAGCAGCACTTGGTAACACTATCAGTGACCTGGCTGGCATTGGGTCAGCCTGGTATGTTGAGAACATTGCGGTCAAGATTGGCATCCGAGCCCCAGAGTTGACTCAAGAGCAGCTGGGCCTCATGAGTTGTAGATGGATTGCCAATATGGTGAGTTTTTGATTTGTTGACACGTCCTGATAGCACAACCTTGGCAAATGATATCTAAGAGTATGCTAAGAAGATGTATTCAAATTGCATATCTTTGAAGCTTCAGCTCATGGATTATAGCTCCAGTGAGTTTCAGTGAACGGTGATAACATGAAGCTAAAGCATTTAATGTAATCTTATTTTAGAATATAAAAAGGCTGATAATGTTAGGTTCAGTAAGATTTCATTTTGTACATTGACTCATTTCCTGTTTCCTTCTTCAATCCTGCCCTCAGGGTCGAGGTCTTGGTGTGGTATTGGGTTGTTTACTGGGAATGTTTCCCCTCCTTTTCCTGCCCAACCATGCTGAGGACAAGAAAACCCGACCTTCAGAATCTTCTTCATCCAGTCAAAACCAGGCTAGCCCAGCCACATCCACTTAAGGTTTTTCATACCTGGTTTTGTCGTTGAACCCATCAGGTAATAGCCAGAAACAGGCGCACCAAGTCATACCTAACATTTTCCAAACCAGCCACATCCAGCAAATATTCCACATCCAGTTTAATCCTTGTTATTTCAGTTTATCATCATTCCCTATAACCAGTCATTTAATACCTTCCAACCACTTCCAACACCACTCAGCCATTTGCCACACCACACAGCCACTTTTAATAATACCTATCCACTTGCAACACTATCCAGCACTTGAATAACCCACCATTTGAGAAACTCTTACTGACAGTGTATAATTTGAAGTGAAACGGAAGTGAAGCCGTGATTATTTTTATTGATCTGAAATCTGGTGGGATAAATATTCAGGAATAGTTTAGAAATTTAATTTTTTGATATATCCTCATGAAGTTTGACATGGAGAACATTAAGATCAATATCAGGGTGCCCCTGAAAGGGAGTTAGACTAATATAAACACTGGAGAGTTGTATGAATAATATTGTTTAGTATTGTGTCTTTGTATGGTGAATATTATAGTATGTTCAATTTGTTAACTGACTGTTATGGTTAATTGTTGTATGGTGAATATTAATGGATTGTTCAACTTCTCGTGAATTTTATGGTATTTTATCTCTTATGGTGAAATACCATTTACTGTACAGTATAATATACTGTAATGAGCATGTTTGGGGTTGCTGCCCACCCATTGGCACTGAAGTGCTCCATTCTCCTGAATTCACAAGACAGCTTCTGGTCTACATTTTCAGGCAGCTATAGAAATACTGTACAATATGTGACATGAACATTGGCACACCGGCCCTTTACCATACAACACATATGATAATGGTATAAAAGATAGTTACATACTTAGCTTTTAGTACAGTACTTTGTAAGCATGCCCTTACATCTAATACTGTACATTGTTTTAGACATGATGGAGCATTGTCCACCAGGTTTTATGATGGGGACAAAGGAATTTCTACCCACAACCTGACAGGTGTTGCTTTGTCACATTATAATTATGTGAAAGTGATGAGGTTCCAGAAATAAGGTACACATAAAATATATTACAAATTACCTTTGAATTTGTGGAGCATTTGGCATTGTAGTATGGTGAAATTCTGCAACTAATGCTGCCAGCTGTGGCTTCAAACTTGTTCAGTTACGATTTTAAGACAGAGGAATGAAGATTTCCTGTTTGCCACTATTTTCTGAAAACAGACTTTTGGACATTTCTTGGCTCTTTTTGTAAACTTTTAGGAGGTAAAGGTGTCCTCACTCTTGGGAGATACTGACATTCTTTAAGAAATATCAGTAATCATGATATCTTTTCTTGTTGCACAAGTGGGAGGCTACATTATCACATATTGACATACTCAGGCTCATTTGATATTCACATGGCACCAATCATGTTGCATGTGTCAGTTACCGGTACTATATTTGGTCAGACACATAGTGCTTCATATTTATATAACCTGTATTTAAAATTAATGTCACTCAAGTTATCTCAATTGATGGGGGCCATTCAGATGTTCAGATCCGAAATAACAAGCCTGAGAATGTTGAATGTAGATAGTAACTAATTTTATAAGGGTATTAGGGCCTTTCATTAAAAGGTTAGTCTGTATAGAAATGTTTAGTGTTATGCATAAGTACCTTGTAAGAGACTGATGAGAGTAAATAGAGAGGAAGACAGATAGACAGAGAGGTGCTTAGCAACAGAGTCATAACCTGTTCAGTTAAAAATAATAAGGCCCTTAATTTTGGCTTGCATGAATTAGTCTTTATGGTGTTGGGGAAAATGAGCTGGTATTATGCTGTACCACCTGTTACAGTCAACCTTATGTTAACTGGGAAATTTGCATCCGTACCCTTACTTTTGACAGGAGTCTTGAAAACTCCCATTCCTTGCTGGATTTTTGCCCAAAGTAGACTTTTTTTTATCTTAGTGGTAGAATATTTTTTGGCACTCTGAATTTTTTCACTTGTAATTAATTGTACCACCCTGTACACTCGTGATACATAATTTCTGACCAATACTTGAGGAGCAGAAAGCTTCAAATAGCCTGGTATTGCTCATTTCCCCCAAATACACATATTATAGAGGCTGAGTTCGAATGCATGGTATGTGTGGTGCCTGCCGTTCGTCTCTGGTCAGGGATTACGTATCACGAGTGTACTTGCTAATTAAAGTAAGTACAACATAATATGACCTATTAATATACTGGAGAGGAACATCACAACTTTATTTACAGTATGTCAAGAAAAGGGTTGTTTTCACAAAGTTGGGGAGAATGTAGAGGAGAGGAGGAAGGGAGTGGGATATGGATTGATTGATAGCTGGGAGAGAGAAAATATCAAAGCCTGACTGGTGGAGCTCGATGATGTCAGTAAATGTGCCGTGGCTCATTTTAACCAGGTAAATTCAAGTTGAGGTACATGACTAAGAACAGCTTAGTATAAAGATTTGCATTATTGGAGGTATAATTGAAGTAAAAGATTATTGTCCTCCTACAAAACCATACTGCATTAGACAAGAAATGTGTTGACAAACGCATATTAACAGAGGTTTGACTGTACAGGCACTGCATGTATTTTCTTGCTTTATAATATTACTGCATTAGTTAATGATATAATACTGTCTAATGAATTACCTCATAATGCTGGTATTTAACATTTAAGTACTGTATAGTGTCTGTATAATAAGTGTTGAAGTACAGTATGAAAAATTTGTGAATATTATGTTTCAAATAGATGTATGTATAGTAGTTAAGTATTATGATAATTGGTTAGTTATGCTGTGGTTCTTTGTCTAGGAGAAGAATCCAGAAATTAAGTAATTATTAGTTACCAGCTAGATACCCATTTGCCAGCCAGGCATTCATACACCTGGGCTCAATTGATGCTCTTGTAGCATTATCATATCTTGTGTTTGAGTCCTGTGGTGCTCCATATTTTGTGAAACTACAGTGTTCAGAGGGATGGAATGCAGTTAGGTAAGCCAGTGGGAACCATTATGATGTCCAAATCCTGAGTTATGAGCCTGAGAGTGGTAAATTGAAAAATGTACAATTGTAGATGATAGTATTTTTATTTCTTATTTTTACCCAGAACAACACAGGTATATATAGCCTCTGCATCAGTTAAGTAATGCTTTTGTGATGTAGGTAAGGGAGATAAACTGTCTGCAAATTGGAGCCTGTTAATTCTGCTACACTACCGAGATGTGGTTGGACTCGCTAGTCTGTTTTGTAGTATTTTATGAAAGAATAGATTACTGCCATTGTAGACCAAGGAATCTGTAATTAGGCTCAATAAAAGATTAAAGTAGGCTGAATGTAGACTGAACTAGGATGGTTCACCAAAGTCATGCATGTACAGATCTGCAGCATTGATTAACTTAGCGTACAGTAGTGAGAACGACATAATGGTGCTAGACTATAGTAGTTAGAGCACCACCATCATCATACTTAGAGAGTGTTGGTGATGTTGTCCAGTGTAGTTTACCAGCCTTAGTAATTGTTACCATAAGCAGAGTAGCTCATTTTAGTGCAGTATCTCAAGCAGTATTCCTAGGAAGAGTAGCCATGAAGATATCACTATTTTTAAGATCAGTTGTTGAAATACATAGCCCATATATCTCTATAGACATTAGTAGCAGTTTTTCAGAATTGTGCTCAAGAGTAGCCTAAATAGAAATACAATTATACCATTTTATTTTGTGTTGATATAGTATCACTCAGTAGAATAAAATTATACTGAATTAGGATATAGTAAGTGAAAAATTAGTCTCTGAAAATAAGTTGTCTTTTACCATATCAGTACTGTACTAGTGGCAGCATATGGTAGCAATGGTGGAGGCAAACAGTCAGAGGTATTAATTTGCAACTGGTACCATACATATATGTATAATACTTGTAACAAACTACTGGAGCAAAATCAGTGGCAGGTGAACTTGTTCTTTTCTTGTTTTCTTTTACACTGTTGCTACAAAATGGTCAGGCATTAAATGTATCTCAGTATGCAATATTACTAACGTGAATGAACCAGGAAGACCTTTTGTGTGATCTTTGCTGACACCAAGAAGCTTGTAACAGTCAATGGCTATTCCCAGAGGTCCTTCAGTGTGGTTTCAATGTGTTGGTTGTGTCATATTCTCAGACAAACTTCAGAGTCCTATATGCAGTACATTACAGTTCTATGTATGTATCCAGATATTGTTCCTGTTTCCTAATACAAGTATCAATGTGTACCAGTTTCATTTGTGGCCAAAAACTGTACACAATTATGACTCACTTTGTCACATGTTTTGAAGTGTCAGTAGTGTCCATTTTTTTTTTTTTTTTTCCCATGTTTATCAATTTTCTGTAAGAGTTTCATTGTCTCACTTTGCCCCCATTTCCAGAAACTACCACATAATTTTGATCACATTAAATTCAATATTATACAAAACATGGTAAAGGCAAACAAAAACATAAATGATGGGAGAATACCACACGTTATAGTCAGTTATCTGTGTTGTATTTTATATACTGTATTTTTGAAATGTATTTATGTATCTTTTTTTATTAGTACTTATTGAAGAAGTAGACCACTATACATTATGTATCCAATTACTGTCTAATGATTGTTAATGGTCACCAGTTGTAAAAATTTGTACCAATATTTTATTTATTTCTTGGCTTATGTTAAAATAGTGGACAGATATGTTTTAAATAATCATTATTCTTTCTTTATCATATTACTTTCCCGCTGTCTCTCTTATGCTGAAGCTGTCTGCACTGTAATATATATGTACAGTTCTCAATTTTGACTGCTGACAGTATCTAAAAATATGCCCTCCTCCTCCAATGACTGTAGCAGCTCATATGACATGTAAGTGAACCATCGCAGGGTATACTTAATCAACAGTTTTGTAGTAATATATTAACCTCTTCATTGTATCAGTGTGGCACTATTCCATAGAAAAAACTTACCATTTCTGACTGATAGATGAATACCAAGTCTTTCATATAATCCTCAAGAAATAGCCGATTATTATAGGTAATTTAGATAACATCCGAGGATTTGACTTTTTGAAGAGAAACATCATCATTCAAGGGTTAAGAATATCCAGTTCTAATTTCATGTAAACACCAAGTATGTTATATGAGGAGGGAATATTTGTCCGGTACCGTCAGCTAGAAAACACCATAACCATAATATAGTACAGTAGATAGAGTAAGAATCAGGTGCTAGTGTGTCCTGCAGGAACAAAGCTTGATTTTAGATATATCTCTGAACCTCAGTACAGTATGTGCCATTTCAGACAAAAATATCTGACTAGTTTTGCTAACAGCAATATAATATGCAGCAAGTGATCTGTTGCTCCATGGAGTAAGTATATGACAAGGTTGATGGAAGGGCTTTGAGTTATGTGTTTATGATGCGTAGTATGAGTGGTTGCTTGACTGAAGGGATTGAGTAAGAAGAATTTGTGTGGGTAGAGGGTGATCGTGAGAACTTTGATATCAGTGTGAGGCCGAGACAGGAGTGTGTCTTGTCACCATGGCTTTTCAACACATATATAAATGGCTGTATAAGGGAGATGAAGATGAGAATGGGAGGCCTGAGTGCGAGACTATAAGTAGATAGAGTCGAGTGGTCTCTGGTGGCAAGGTTATCTTCAGATGACTGTGCTGCTGGCAGAGTGAAAAGAAATAATAAAGGATGGTGGATGTGTACCATTATATAGATATATAGTATAGAAAGGTTAATAAACAAAATTTTTGACAAGCCTAAAGTAGTGTTGTGATTGAGGTTTGATCTGCATATATGTACATTATGTAGATCACATGGACCCCTTAGTCAGTAGTGTAATCATATACTGAGGCCAACTGTACAATTATAAAAGAGATTGACATGATTCAGAAGAATATTGAAATAGTATGGGAGGGCAGCCTTATAGAGCAATAGATAGGGCAGCCCTTGCTTTTTAAGAAGTGAATCCAACGTTGGTTACACTACTCATTTTAAGTGTTGCCATGGTAGAAATTGTTATAACTACAATGTTAAGTGAAGTGAGTTTCATTTAAAAGCAAATAAGATATTATGAAACATTTTTCATTCCTCTCTACTGTGGGAACTGTGCAATATCATTATAATTTTGAACTGTTTAATTAGATGTAATAATTTTACAATGTCAACTTTGATAAATGACTATTTAAATACTTAAAATTTAAGAAAAGTATTCATTAGTAAGATACTACTTAATTTAGGTGTGAAATGAATTAACTTGTGTAAGCAAAGACATTACTGTATAATGTTTTCGAAAGTTTATGCATTTCTATGTGTTGCAACACTTCATTGGTTTTAAAGATTAATTGTGCCAGTTCAGCAAGTTGCTCATTTTACAAACTTACATTGTTAACTAATGTTAATCACCAAATAATATAATGGTTAAATGTCATCACTTGGTTGCAGATTGTTATATTAGTATCTCTTTGAGATGTGTATTATCTGTAACTTATATTATGTAGACATTAATAATTCAATTCACCGAGGTAAATTATAGCAGATAAAAGACAAATAGAATTTTAATAACTACCTTAATACGTACCGTTATTGCTTGTGTTGGAATATATATATATACTGTATATATATAATGGCGTAGGGAAGTGGCATAGTCAGCCTCGTATCCCCTATGATACAAGGGGGAAGTGAGGGTTGGGGACCCCGCTCTCTAACAATGACCCCACCAAAGGTTGAGGTCCTCCACATTGTGACAACAGATCATCTGTCTATATCATAGGTGTATTTCAACCTGCAGAGTATTAGTGATGAACCTCACAGTAAGAGATGTTACAAAGTGAAGGGTGTTATTTGTCTGTTACTGCCCTTCCCTGTTACCGTAATAAAGTATAGATGTATTGGTTCATTGATATTGCTTGCAGGTGTATTGTAGTGGTGTGACTATTTCTGTCTGCAGGTGTAGTTGTTTTCTGTAACTGTATGCAGTTTACTGTATGTACTGTACGTGTCACATAATGCAGGTGTACAGGTGTGGCTGTGTGGTCTATCTGTATATGCAGTGATTCTCTCTCAGTGTTGGTGTAGTAGTTAGTGGTACTCTAGATTAGGGGTGGATCTGATAACCTGGTATAGTGAGTGGTACAGTACTGAGTTGACGGTGAGTATGAAGTTTGGTGGTTGAAGTGGTAGTGTGTACGTGTGATGGTCGTGGTGGGTATATTTAGCTGGCAATGAGTGAAGCATGGTAAACCTCCTCTGGTATTTCTGTAAGTACCGGCCCTGGGTGTAGTGTGGTGGTAGCATATAGAGCATAGTAGTGGTCGTGGTGATAAAATGGTGGTGGTAAAATTGGTGGTAACGTAGTGATGGTCGTGGTGGTGATGCATTAGTGGTGCAGTGAACATCAGTCAATACTTGAAAGTTTGTGATAACCCTGTGGTGTGCAGGTGTGTTAAGTGTGTGGTTTGAGTTCCGTTGGACAGCTGTGAAGGAATGTATATTACTCGTGTTTGTTAAAAAAAAAAAAAAAAATGATTTTTTGGTGGTTTATTGAGTCATTATTGAATATTTTTTGATACGAATATGTAATTTCTATGTATCACAGATGTTTGCACTGTTACAAATTTACTAACGACTCAACAGGTCTATCCCCAATAAATAATAAAAGAAAAGTAAAAAAAAAAAAAAAATGGGAAGATCTTGTGGCATTCTTCAGTAACTCTTTCTAACGGGGGGCATTGTGATTGTGTATCAATGTCAGTGGAAAATTGTGTGTGTTGTTTGTGCGAGAGTGAGGGAGAGTACAAGACATCTGTGACCACACTTGTGTCCACCTGGCCATATCTCTCACCCTGTTCTCTCTCAGTCTGACTTGGAGCCAACCCAAGTAAGTCAACCACCTCATTTTTTCTCTCCTCCACATTACACCTGTAGGCACAGTACTCCCCTCGTTCGCTGGTGACGTGTATGTAATTATTTTTGCACATAATATTAATTTATTTCAGTATTCAGGTTTTATGCTTGTTTTAGCTGTAGGCCTATAGAGAGATATTGTGATTGCACCTTTTAGTTGTATAAGTGCTCCAGGTCTGCGAATATTAAGGGAGGTGAAATTGACTTTACGTGAAAAAGTTAACATCGATGTAACTTTAACTATTGGTATACTCGTACAATGGGAGCGATACTGATTCATAGCCATTTATTTATTTATTTATGCTTTATATTATATAATTGAGAGAAAGAGTCAATAGCACACAGCATAGGTAAACTGTCGCACGGTAAAACGCATACGGCCATCTTAAAAGGTTTATTTAGAAGATCACCTGTTTTGGAAGTACTGAACCAGAAGTTGGCATGGGAGGTCAGAGGTACGCAGTGCGTAGTAAATCTACGAGTATCGCGTACGTTAAATATATCTCATCTTGATGAATATGGCTGCATTATTTCAATTTGGATATACTGATGTACAAAGAGAACGGCACTGAATGATGGTTGTCAATTATAATACTATGACGCAGCAATATTGAACCATAACTAGAGGTAGTACATGTTGGTGTGTTGTGAGGAAGGTTGCTTGGCAATCTCCCCCACAAGATCTATTGATTGTCGGTGAAGAGGACGCAGTCGCTGCTACTACTCGGTGTGGGCCAGTGGTAGTGGTGTGCCCCCGCCACCGCCACCACTTCCCTTAGTGTGAGTGGCAGGTGGGTGCGAGGTGGGCAGGGGCGGCCCACTGCTCCACCCCATGCACCTTCATCAGTCACACAGTTACGGTATGTGTCATCCAGTGTCATCAGGATATGTGACAGGTGGACCATGAAGTGTCAGTGATGGACCCTGCTGGCCACTACGATGTGTATAACTTGGACACCATTGCCACTAGAATGTGTGTCAGTTGGACCATGTTATGTGTGTCAGCTCGATAACGATAAGTGTGTCACCTAAAGGAGTAACTTGAAATTTTAGTCTTTCTTCAATACAAGTTGTTGATACCTGGTACTAGATCACCATTACTGTCATTTATTGATGTGGTGTGTACAATATGGTATACAGACACAACCTGACTCTCCAACTGACGTGAATGTTAGTGATGCTCAGATTGACGTGAAGGTTGCATTGTGATGACATGATGAAGAGTTCACTAAACGATATTTATATTATGATGAAAAATTTATAATGGAATATTAGTACATTGCCATAGAAACTGACGTGTATACTTGTGTATAACTTAAGAATATTGGGTTGAAAATATACTATAAATCATATATTCTTGTAAGTTGCGATTAATGACAATTGTGTTATTCAGTTCAACGTTGGAAAATTCTACTTGTTACAGGGACGGGGGATGGGGAGGGGGGGGGGATTAGAATAGTATGGTACAAAATTAATGTACAGATCTCAACTCCTGTCCCACTGGTCTAAGCTCGAGACTCACCACTGCATGTATGTAAACGTTGAGGAACATGAGTCTCAACAGAATACATGACCTGCTGTACTGTTTAGCCTGTGAGAATATATTTTTACCCTTTCTATTTGTCACATGGGAATTCCTTCAAACCAAACGGGTGACATACGAGTAAAAATAACTGTGACACCTGTGTATACTTGTAGGAAGTTAAAGGTGATGCGTCATGGTTGATGGCACTGCTTAGTGTGGCCCTGTGCCAACACTAGTGACGTCACCATATTATGTTTGGGTGTTGACTATGCCGTACTAAAGTATACTTGTACAGTCATGCCCAATAGTTCAGCAACACATTAGAATGAAACTCCCTCGATGTGTGATACGAAAATTTAACTATTGGTTGGTCTCTGTGATATTATTTGGTTCTTTCAAATGGCTCACTTTTATTTACCTGCCTGATGCAAGACTTTTAATGATTGTGACTGTACATTCGGGGTATAATATATTGCTGAACATTGAATCATTAACATATTGGCAGAAAGATTAAGGGCCGAGAGATTATCTTATTGGTGAATTGGAAGGTCTCTGATTCCTCCAAACTATGCCAAGAAACAGATCCCCTATTAGTACCGTTGAAGGCGTCTGTTTTCTGGCATAGTTTTGGGGAATCAAAGACCTTCCAATTCACCAACAAGAGAATCTCTCCTTAAATCAGAACTGGCACAATCTTATGTATCTGATTCTGGACACACGTAGCTATGTAGTTTCGTCATCATTTCGACATTTGTGTATTCCTCACCCACCCAGTTCTCATCCTTCATGTCTGACTACTGCCTTCCATCGTCTACACCACGTGGCAATCGTAATGAAACTCAGGTGAACATCTTGCAGTGGTCGGGGTTATGCATGGGTAAACGAAGATAGGATGGGTAATAAATAAATGCACGTGGTCGCAGAAAACAGGCAGACAGTAAAACAGAAACTCCTCATGCAGGTATAGGAATGGACATGTCCTGAGATGTGTTTTGAAAATGGTTTAGGCAAATGTACAGTACATACCTGTGAAAGTGTGACTGTGAAAGTGTGTGTGTGTGTGTGTAAAAGTGTACATGTCTGTTGAAGTGTGTGTGTAAAAGTGTGTTTGTGTGTGTGTGTTCTCTGATAAAGGGTGACGCAAGATATCTCAGAGAGGGTGGGTAATGTGTCAGACAGATAATGTAAAGTGGTAGGCTATAATGATCATGCATGTTTATCTCTAGTGATACAATACAATACTATAGAGACAAAGCACTGCACTGATGATGGGAAGGATATACAGCGGGTTTGACTGAGGTGGTTTTGTAACTAACTGCACGTGTTCCTTTTGAATGGACACGAGTCTGAGATAAATAATAATATACAGTATGTCTGTCTGACTGGTTAGCTGGGAATATCAAGAGTTATGTCAGATAGTTGAAGAAGAAACTGGTGTCAGAGTTATGATATGCTTCTGAGATAATTATATATAGGACTCTGGTTAGCTGGGTATATCAGAGTTGTGTCAGAGAGTTGGAGAAGAAACTGGTGTCAGAGTTATGATATGCTTCTGAGATAATTATATATAGGACTCTGGTTAGCTGGGTATATCAGAGTTGTGTCAGAGTTAGATGAGTTTGTGTCAGTTTTATCATATGCGTCTGAGATAATTATATATTGGACCCTGGTTAGTCGAGTGTTGTGTCAGAGAGTTGGATGAGTTAGTGTCCGTGGTATGTATGTGAGTCAGGTGGGGACGTCAGTTTAGTCAGTGGGTTGGTGTCGGGAGAACAGTGTTAAATGGGTGTAATCACGGTCAGTACAGTGGATCGTTTGTCCCTTGGTCTGTGTCTTTATTATGGAATGGCCTTGGTGAATCTGTCTTTGATGGTGTGGGACTGGCTGGCTTCAAGAGCATACGGCTAATATGTTTTTATTGAGCTAACTACTCATCTTTCTTTCTCTACGTTGTCTTCTTTTCTTTAGGTTGGATTCATGGGGCTGGGGTCCTCGGATTGATAGAAGACTTGCATTCTCTCCTAGCTTTGTGTCTCTGATCTTTTTTAATAATAATAATAATACGGGCGAGGGTTGGCTAGCAATGATAATAATAATGATAATAATAAAAATGTGAATGAACAAGAGAGAGAGAGAGAGAGAGAGAGAGATGAACAAGGCTATCTCTTCACGACTATCTACATGTTATCTCAACTCATCTTCTCCTTCCCTTGTCAGTCATTCTCTTGCACGGTGAGTTCATTGTTCAGCTTAGTCTTAATTGGTTTTCAGGTAAGGCAGGTGAAGCTTTGTTTCGGCAGGAGTTCAGGTGAGCCTATTATGTACAGTTGTGGACAAAATTTCCTTTCCACCTACAGTACTTACACATATTCTAAACTCGTATATATATCAAACAGATTATGAAGCTGTAAGTATTTTATTGGTGGTGTGTGTGTGTGTGTGTGTGTGTGTAGGTGGACCATATGTAAATTTATTCAGATGATCCAAGTGGCCTGTGTTAGCCTATCGATGAAAAAATGTAGGTAAATTAAGTTGGTCGATAAAGTACGTGACATACAGTATATAGAACAGAATGAATAAAAAACATATATAAACAATATATATAAAAATAGTCAGTGGGAACAACAAGGCTTTCTTTTTGAACTATAATATTGTAATGCAAGATATGAACTGATGGGTACACGCTATAATGGTCTTTATTTATTATTAGTATTATTATTATTATTTTTTTAACCTTGGTGTTTCGGCAGATGGCAACACTGATCACAAGGCCATTAGAGTTATTAGATAAAGTCACATACATAGACACGTCTGGGTGTTCTGTGGCTGTAACCAAACAAGACCTGCATAGTAGTAGTAGTAGTAGTAATGTTGTTGTTTGTTAGTTCAGTGTCACGTCTAGTTAGTTTGCAGCCAAGAATAGTGAAGATAATCATTGTGTAGTGAAGATAAGCATTGTGTAGTGATTGTTCAGTGTTTGCAGGCAAGAATAGTGAAGATAATTAATCATTGTGTAGTGATTGGTGTTTGACGATTGGTAAAAGAGAAGATGCTTGGTGGAAAATTGAAAGACGTGCACGCGTGATGTTTGGTGGTATAACACACTTCATGTTGGCTACAAAATTTATCATAGAGAATTATAACAAAGAAAAGGAATTGAGAACGAAGAATAATATCATCTCTAGATTTGAACTCATAATTATACAACCACAAAACTGAGATACTGTATAGAGTAGGTATTATAGTAGTATAGATATATTATAGATATTATAGTATAGTATAAATATATATATATAGTATAGATATTATAATATTATAGTGTGTGTCTTACAATAATTGGGACTTAATGAATGAATACCTACTGAGTTTGTTCATTAATAATTTATAGGTGTCATTTACTAATTATTTAAGCACGACACTTTCCCTTGGGTGAGTAACCTTGCCTTGCTGTTCCCTTTGTCCATAAAAAAAACTATCTGGAATTAAAAGTGTTACTGCATGATGACAAGCAGGAGTTCCGTGACTATAACTCAAACACCTTGTGACGGTCATATCAAACAAGTGTACAGAGGAAGTGTTTGAGAAAAGTGGGGCAGATGTGAGTAAAGTGTGAGTGAGTAAGAGAGTGAATAAGGTGTGAGATAGACAGTGAGTAAGGTGTAAGATAGTGAGTAAAGTGTGAGTGAGTAAGATAGCTTGTATGTAGTGAGATAGACAGTGAGTAAGGTGTAAGATAGTGAGTAAGATAGCGTGTAAATAGTGAGATAGACAGTGAGTAAGGTGTAAGATAGTGAGTAAGGTGTGAATGAGTAAAACAGCGAGTAAGGTATAAATTAGAGAATAAGGTGTGAGAAGGGAGATGCAAGTTGCGACTGGTGTGAGTAAATAAAGTGAGTCAGTTGTAAGGTTGGATGAGTACTACATAAAATGGAACCGATAATAATATTGAGTAAGGTGCGACAGGTGTAATAAGATGAAACAGGTGTCAGTGAGCAAGGCCACGTATAGTACAGGTGTGTGGGGGTTATAGCAGGTGTAGGAAAAGACGTGTATGAATTGTGCAGTTGTAACAAGACAGAACAGGTGGAAATGAGGTATGACACGTGAATAATTAGGAATATAAATCAGAGAACAGGTGTAATAAGGTGAAACAGGTGTGAGTGAGATAGGCCACGTATAGTAACAGAACTACAAGATGTGTGTGAGGTATGACAGGTGTCAAATAAGACCAGTATAGATTAGAAAACAGGTGTATCAAGGTGGAACAGGTGTACAGTAAAGATGTTTATTGTCTCTGCTGCAGGATGGGGCCCCGCACGGTACTGGTGACAGGAGGGGCAGGGTACGTTGGGTCACACACTGTGGTGGAGTTGTTAGAGGCTGGACATAGGGTAGTAGTGGTGGACAACTGCTGCAACGCCACACCACCACCAACAACAACAACAACCACCACAGATAGCCACAAAGGGGATGACAAGGATAGCTACACAGATGATAAGGACAAAAATGGGAGCTCACTAACACCAACCACAGCCACTGCTAACCACAACAACGCCACTACGACAGAGGAGGGGGACAAGGATGGCAACAAAGAAGATGAAAGGAGGTCAGCCTTGCCACTCGCTCTACAGAGGGTTGAAAACATCACTGGCAAAACCCTGACTGCTTTCTACCTCGTCTCTCTCAATGATGTCGACGCCTTAACTAAAATCTTCGCCAAGGTCAGTCAGTCACCAGAGTAATGAAAATATACAGTATATATACATTATAGACAACACCAGGTTTATTCGTCAGTATAATACGATATAATAGAACATGATAAGGCATCCACTGACTCTGCAATCTCTTTTCATTACCCACAGCACAAGATAGAGGCTGTGATTCACTTTGCTGCACTGAAGGCTGTGGGTGAGAGTGTGACCATTCCACTCGAGTATTATGCCAACAATGTCTCAGGGACCCTCACACTCCTTCAGGTGGGTGTGTGTGTATTGTACTTCACTCTCCTTCACGTGTGGGTGTGTGTGTATTGTACTTCACTCTCCTTCAGGTGTGTGTGTGTGTGTGTGTGTACTGTACCCTCAGTCTCTTTCAGGGAATCCCGTACTTCCTTTGTATTGAACAGCGACGACGAGTGCAATATAATTTAGCTATACCATGAGAAATAATACATATGGAAAACCAAGCAAGCAAGCAGCAGTTTTGACATTAGTAAAAAAAAAAAAAAATATGTGTATACATGACTTAATATTAGATCCCAGTATTTTATATAATTATTATATATTAAGATACAAGCAATTTTCATTTATTTATATATTTATTTCATTATTATTATTAGTATTATTATTATTATTATTATTATTATTATTAATATTATTACTATTACAGGTATTATTATTATTATTATTATCAGGTGATGCGTAGTGCTGGTGTAAAAAGACTAGTGTACTCTTCCTCTGCCACTGTGTATGGAGTACCACAATACCTACCCACTGACGAGAACCATCCCACTGGTCAAGGTATCACTAACCCTTATGGACGAACTAAATACTTCTGTGAACAGGTCATGATGGATTTGGCAGCTTCGGATCAGGTCAGTCAGTGTGTGTGTGTGTGTGAGAGAGAGAGAGAGAGAGAGAGAGAGAGAGAGAGAGAGAGAGAGAGAGAGAGAGAGAGAGAGAGGAGAGAGAGAGAGAGAGAGAGAGAGAGAGAGCGTGTGTGTGTGTGTGTGAGAGAGAGTGTGTGGATGTGCTTGTGAGTGTGTGTATGTGTGTGTATTATAAAAAACTATATTAAATTAACAAACCAAACCCACCTTGGCTTTACAGGACTGGGGAGTGTGTGTAATGTGTGTGTGTGTGTGTGTGTGTGTGTGTATATTATCAAAAGTTATATTCAATTAACAAACCTAACCCATGCACCTTGTATTGGCTTTACAGGACTGGGGAGTGTTACTACTGAGGTACTTCAATCCCGTGGGTGCTCATGCCTCGGGTTTAATTGGTGAGGACCCCCGTGACATTCCCAACAATCTCATGCCTTACATAGCACAGGTTGCCGTGGGTAGACTCAAGGCTTTACAAGTGTTTGGTCAAGATTATGATACTCCAGATGGAACTGGTAAGGAAAGGTGTGTGTGTGTGTGTGTGTGTGTGTGTAAGGATAGGTTTATACAAGTGTGTGTGTGTGTGTGTGTGTGTGTGTGTAAGGATAGGTTTATACAAGTGTGTGTGTGTGTGTGTAAGGATAGGTTTATACAAGTGTGTGTGTGTGTGTGTGTGTGTGTGTGTGTGTGTGTGTAAGGATAGGTTTATACAAGTGTGTGTGTGTGTGTGTGTGTGTGTGTGTGTGTGTAAGGATAGGTTTATACAACTGTGTGTGTGTGTGTGTGTGTGTGTGTGTGTGTGTGTAAGGATAGGTTTATACAAGTGTGTGTGTGTGTGTGTGTGTGTAAGGATAGGTTTATACAAGTGTGTGTGTGTGTGTGTGTGTGTGTAAGGATAGGTTTATACAAGTGTGTGTGTGTGTGTGTGTGTGTAAGGATAGGTTTATACAAGTGTGTGTGTGTATGTGTAAGTATGATTGTCTGTTTGTAAGTGTATGTTTGTGTGTGTAAGGATGAACATGCGTGTGTGTGTGTGGGTATCTGTAAGTACGAAAGTGTGTTTGTAAGTATACATCTGTGTGTTTTCAGTGCAGAACAGGTGTAACACATAATATATCTATACACGTGTAGGACATGATTGTTTACACAGTGTGGTTGTGGCACCTGTAGTACGTAAACACCACTTCTTTACAGGGAATGGACACTACTTTTACCAGACATTATCTTTAAGTGACCCTGTGATGTAGTCAGAAAATTGGAGGTAAATGAGTCCTTCAAATATTGCCACGAAACACCCCTTATATGGAAGGAGCTTGTTTCGTGGCATAGTCAGGAGAAATCAGAAGCCTCCAATTCTCATACACGATTACAGGGCCTAAGGAGAGAACCTTCTTTTGGTAAATAAAATTGAAGAAAGGTTATTGATTCCTCCAAACTCTAACACGAAACAGATCCATTGTTATAGTAACGTTAAGGTTTTTTATTTCCTGGGATAGTTTGGAGAAATGAATAACCCTCCACTTTACCACCAAAAACATTATAGATTCTCCTCTCAGAGCCGTCATGTTGTATTTACATTTCAAATATTACAATTATCACAGCTTTGAGGGTGTATTACAGTGTTGGTAAATCTGGAGCCAATGATTCCTCCAAACTATTCCATGCAACAGGCCACCACTATATTTTGATCCTGTTTCCTGATATACTTTGAAGAAATCAAGGCACTCTCATGTACCAAAAGTGTATTAAGGGGATATTAATGTTTATGCCACGTCAACACTTGTGGCAATATTTATACTGTCAGTACTGAAAGGAAAGACTGCATCGAAAAAGTGGCATGGACGTCATATATGTGAGCAAAGTATAGCCTGTGTGTATATAATTATGAGACAGTGTAGGTATGGTGTTGATAAAGGTGTGTGTGTTTGTGTGTGAAAGGCATTGAAACAAGTGTGTGTGTGTGTGTGTGTGTGTGTGTGTGTGTGTGTGTGTGTGTGAAAGGTATTGAAACTAGTGTGTGTGTGTGTGTGTGAGTGTGTGTGTGTTTATGAAAGGTGTTGAAACAGGTGTGTGAAGGTGTGACAGGTATTGATGCAGGTGTGTGTATAGGTGTGAGTGACCGATACTGAAGACGTGTGTGTGTGTGTGTGTGTGTGTGTTTGTGTGTGTGTGTGTGTAGGGACAGGTGCAGGAATGAACCAGGGAGTGCAAAAGTGATATGTTGATATTCGTAGGAGATAACAAATTAAAACAGAGATAACAGAATGACACTGTAATAACGTGAAAACAAAGGTAACAGATGAAAACACAAATAACAGATAAAAACGAAGGTAACAGATGGAAACAGAGGTCACAGAAATAACAGAAGAAAACAGAAGTAACAGAGTAACACAGAAATAACAGATGAAAGCAAAGATAACAAATGACAACAAAAATAACAGGTGAATTCACAGGTAACAGGTGTGGCTACCTTTAATTACAGGTGTACGGGACTATGTGCACGTAGTTGACCTGGCGACTGGACACGTGGCAGCGTTGGAGCACGTGTGGCGACCTGACTTCAATGGGTGTGAGTCGTACAACCTGGGTCGAGGGGAGGGCGTGTCTGTCCTGGAGATGGTTAATGCGTTCAGCAGGTGTGTTGTGTTGTGTTGTTGTTGTGTAGTTGTGTGATGTTGTGTTGTTGTTGTTGTGTTTTTGTTGTTGTAATTTATATATATTCTATTCTTATACTACGTTTTCTTCTTTCACTACATTTTACATTCACCATCATTCTCTTTTCATGCCATCCCTCCTCTCGCCATTCCTTCTCTCCTAACACACTCACAGTCTTCTCCTCTCACCATCCTTTCTCTCATACCACATCTCTCCTCTCACCATCCCTCCTCTCACACTACATGTACTTCTTCTATAGCTTTGTGTTACTGAAGAGAAAGGGGAGGAGGAGGAGGAGGAGGAGGAGGAACGAAACTAAATGATTATAGTTCTAAATCACTGAAACACAGGGAAAGAGACGAAACCTATAACCTTATATCATGACCTATGTATGTATGTACGTGCAGAGCGAGTGGGCGTGCCATCCCGTACGTGGTGAAGGAGAGAAGAGCAGGTGACGTGGCTAAGATGGTGGCCTCGTGTACAAGGGCACAAACACACCTGGGATGGAAGGCCACTAGAACACTGGAACAGATGTGTAAGTATATGGTATAGTATTGTCCTGGTGTGTATGTGTGTGTGTGTGTGTGTGTGTGTGTGTGTGTGTGTGTGTGTGTGTGTGTGTGGTGCTCTCTCTCTCTCTCTCTCTCTCTCTCTCTCTCTCTCTCTCTCTCTCTCTCTCTCTCTCTCTCTCTCTCTCTCTCTCTCTCTCTCTCTCTCTCTCTCTCTGTGTGTTTGTATGTGTCGTGAAAACCACTTCAATATATTTTTTTTTTTTAATTTTCATACGGTAGTGATAGTAATCCATGATGTGCCTATACTTTGCAGGTGAAGACACGTGGCGATGGCAGAGTCAAAACCCACGTGGCTATGTATGATAGGAGAAGGACCCCACCATTAACAACCATAACAAACCCACGTGGCTTTAAATGGGAGAAGGACCCCACCATTAACAACCATAACAAACCCACGTGGCTTTATATAGGAGAAGGACCCCACCATTAACAACAATAACAAACCCACATGGCTTTATATAGGAGAAGGACCCCACCATTAACAACCATAACAAACCCACGTGGCTCTATATAGGAGAAGGAGTTCACCATTAACACCATAACAAACCCACGTGGCTTTATATAGGAGAAGGACCCCACCATTAACTACAAAACAAACCCACGTGGCTTTAAATGGGAAAAAGACCTCATTATTGACCACCATAACATCATTACAAATCCACGAGGCTTTATATAGGAGAAGGACCCCCTCATTAACAACCGCAACAAATCCTCATCTCCTCCTATCTGCACCTATCACTTTTCTCCATTCCAGTTTGATTTTGATATATATATACTCTTTTATCTCCTTCATTTTAATATATTTTTTGTCCCCCTTTAATTTAATATAATTTTTATTCTTTATTTATACTTCCCTTTCATTGAGCTTTCTTTATCTTAATTAACTTGCCCCCATTCCAGTTTGATGCAGAACTTTTTGTACTCCTTCAATTAAATGCACTTTTTTGTTCTTCAACTTCTACTTTCCGTTCACTGATCTATAACATAACTTTTCACCATTCCATCACTGTTCTCCATCAGGTTGTTCTCTGTGTTCTTCACAGATACAAATGAATTAAAGTCATACAAACACAAATGTTGTTATAATTATGTACGAGCCTAAAATAAATATGGTTTCATTGTTTGTGTCGTGTTTTTTTTTATCTATATATATTTCATGCACTCGAATATACATACATACACATTCAATTATACACATATTCGAACATACACATACACATTCATCCATATACACACTCTTACATACACATACACAAACACTCATACACACACTCGAATATACATTCATACAAGGCCAAGAGATATATCTCTTGGTCTTGCATTCATACAAATTCACCCATACACATACTCAAACATACACATACACAACACATACACACACTCTAATATACACATTCACCCATTCAGGTAAAACACACATAGTTTCCGAGATATAATAAACTTTTTTGGGTCAACATTTTGAATCCAATTTTGACCCCCTAAATATATATGGTTTTTACAAATATTGGTATGGAAGGAGAGTTACTTAATTAGCACCGAATTCTGTTTTCAGTTTTTGTCTATAACGCAATGGCTTTGAGGTATGAACATTTTTAATTTTGAAAATCTTTATAAATTTTTTTTCCATATCTCAAAAAGTTTATGTGACAAAGAAAATCTAAAAAACCCGTTTCGGCCAAATAATAAACTCTCCTTTCACACCAAGTTTCGTAAAAATCCATACATATTTAATGGGTCAAAATTGGATTCAAAATTTCGAGTAAAAAATTCAATATATCTCGAAAACGGTGCGTCGTAGAGCAAAACGGACAAAATTTTGTCCCCCCTTAACTAACACCCCCTAGTCAAATTAGTCATTCTTTCACATACATAGGTCAAAAATGAAATTGGACCAAATTTTGACCAGGACCAAAACTGAAAAATTGGTCAAATTGGAAACGTGACAGACAGACAATCTTGGTGACCTCTAATAAACCCTGGCAGTCCATTACCTTAGAGTTGTATGTGTATATAGATAGGTGTATGCATTTTTGGGGGGTGTATGTGTGTGTATGAATGTGTGTGTATGAATGTACGTGTGTGTTTGTGCTTAGTATGTGCATGAGTGAGTATGTGTATGAGTATGTACACACACACACACACACACATATTGAGATCAATGTAGATGGCGGGCAACGGTGTCCATAGGCTATGTATTGAAAGAGAACGTGTGTATTGAAGAACTTTAGTTATTAAAGGAGGAAATATTTATAAAACGTTAAGGGTCTGTTCAAGATGGAGGGAAATACCGGCCAGTTCATTGATATTTCCATATACTTTTTCCATCTAAATGTCACCGATTTTGACGTAAGAATATGTCCGAGGCTATCTTGAAACCTGGCAAACTATCCCCATTGACTTTATTGGTATGTACGTTTTCTTTGATTAATATTCATAATAGAAAGTGTAAAATGTAAGTGTGTAACTATTATATATTTATGCTCTTTACATTGCCTCGCAGATTGTTTATTACTTTAATCTCTTTCTTTGTAATTATCTCCCCCCAATTTTCCCTCATCCTACAGAGTTTTCTATGATTCCTTCAAACTATTCCAAGCAACAGCAGGACACCATTATTTTTGCTAATCTGGTTGGCACATAGCAGAGAAATCATGGCACTCCAATGTACCAAAAGTTTATTATTATTACAAGTTATACAGGGTGTATATAAATTATCTGAACAAATTTACATTTTCATACAATGACATCTAATGAGAATATAAATGAAACAGTTCTTACAATATGGAATAGGATTATAATCAACCAATTCTTACAATATGAAACAGGATTATAAAGGAAACCGTTCTTACAGTACGACACAGGAATTCAATATAAATGAAACAGTTCTTGAAGTACGTGGAATGTTTATTAGCACTGTAATTAATTATGCAATATAAATGTACTGTACAGTCTACTGATCAATTAAAGCTCCAATGACTAGGAAACTTTTTATTTATTTATTTTCTTATTTTATTTTTTTTTTAGTTTTTTTTTAGGCTTTTATTGGGGATATACCTAGCTGTGCAATGATAATAATATATATACTGTATTCAAATACTTGCACACACACACACATTAATGCATTATTTTGCCATATTCTTCTTATTTCTTAATTACGAACAATACTGTACAAACATAGAAGTACGTACCACAGCCATTAAAGTGTGGGTGAAGTGTGATGGTGGGAGTTGAGGTGTTGTTGTTGTTGTTGTTAAAGTTCCTCAAGCTGTCTGGCCAAGCTGAGATGTGCAGTGTATATGTGAGTGCATGTGAGTGTGAGCGTAAATGTGTGTGAATGTGTGAGAGTGTGTGTATGAGACGACAACAAGGACGTACATGGAGGGAGAGAAGGGGTCAGCACCTAGCTTTGAAACACTACCAACTAATTAAGAAGGAGTCATCGGCGCTAAACATTGATCGTGTACGGATTCTTCTCGAGAGCGTGATGTTTTCCTTGTTGGTGTTGCTGGTGGTGCTGTTGATGCTTTCCCTCTCCCTCCTCTTCCCCCTGATGCTGCGGCTGCTGTTGTTGTTGGTGTTCATATCGGTTCAGCAGCTCGGCCAACTCCGCCTTGATGCTCTCCTCGACACCTCGGCTTGAGAGCGACCTCCGTACCCTCCCGCTGCCATCCCCACCACCGGCCTTAAGCATCTCACGGTCACACTCGGCCTCGCTCAGCTCCCGGGAGTCTGAGAAGGCCGAGGGAGGGTGGAGGGGCCGTGGGGGAGTGAGGGAGGAACTATCACTAGAAGACGATTCACTCCGCGTTCTGTAACAGCAATTATACAGCCCTTAACACGTACACCTTACCATGCACCTTACATAACACTTCGATGAAATATAATCAGGTGCAAAGGACCACATTATTATCAGGGCAAAATTCATATAGCCAGGTGTACAGTGCCTCAAAATTGTATTTGTACAGGGAGGGAGATGGATATGGTCATGAAAAATTTCACTCCTTATAACAAGGTTGACAATTACAGTACAGGTGTTACATGGTTACTTCTCACACTCCTGTGTCCAATCTTTTTATTCTCTCACACAGACATCGAGAGGTTTCTGTACGTGCTGTAGAATATTTTAAGAGCATCTAATACAATTCAGTAACTGTATGTATTGTTATACTGGCAAAATAGCCTCTGAAAATATTGAACTTCCCTGTGATTATGTCCATGTTTTCCACCCCAAAAGTTGTCATACAGGAAAAAGTTTATCTCAGAGTATGTTCTTATCCATACACTCTATATCAAAAGGGTACCACGTCTTTCAGTAATAATAATAGCAAATTTTGTTGTTGGGAGCATGTTGTTTTCTATTATGGGTACATGGGAGATAAGGAAATTCTATATGGTACAGTAATGAACTTAAATGAACTTTGAGGAGGGTGAGAGTGATGGTGGTGGTGGTGGTGTGAGTGTGTGGTGGGTCGGAGATGTGGGGGGAGGAGAAATAGGAAGAGTAGTTGAGGAGGGAGGGAGAGAGAGTAAGTGTGGTGGGAACCGTGGGGTGGTGGTGAGGGGGGAGCCTTGTCGAGTGGCCCGTGTGGTCGGCCTGATCAGTTAATATCAATAGAAAAATGTTATATGAACATATCTTATAAAGAATCTAGAAAAATATGCCTTACTTAACCCTTTATTTATCATACACAGAAATGTCATCAGAATACAGCATGGGCAGACCATATTAATACAGCATGAGATTGTGGTAATGGTAATCATATGATATCACTCAATACATGAGAATGAAGAACAAATCATCACTTCACAAATCAACACATTTGTTACTACTGTACGTCCAAAATTGTGCACATATGTAAACACCTTTTGAGAACGAGGTGTGGGAGAGGAGAGAAGATTGGAACTTTGGTATCAACTAGTGCAGCGGATTGTGCTTCAATGATGCTACTACCCTACAATACTACTACAAATATACTCAAGGTGTTGTAATATATCATGGCATGGGCAAAGTGTAATGTGGAAGGCATTGGAAGCAAGGGGTGGTATACAAGAACATTTAAGGTGTTGATGATGGCGTCGTACCGGTACGACGGCTCTGTAGACAAACAACAGAGTCCTCGTATTGGTACCATACCATTGTCAACACCACCGATGATGTTCTTGCATACGGTTCAAAGTGTTAAAAGCTTGGTAAAATTAGCACAATGCTATGAGTGAGGCATTATGAGCAAGGCACTACAGGTAAAGCATTACTGTATAAGCATGGTGTTATGAGTATGATAATATAAACAAGATTTAATGAGCATGGAATGATGAGTAAGGCACCCTGAGCTTGATAAATGAGGCAGTATGAACTAAATGTAAGGTTCAGTGAAGTGAAGTGAAATGAAGTGAAGTGAAATAAAGAGAAGAGAAGTGAAATGAAATGAAGTGAAGTGAATTACAGTATGTGATTTGTTTCGTTTTCCTCTTTCCTCACACATTCACCACCATAACAAAGCATGCATCAGAGGAGGATGGGAAGGTAGGACAGCCAAATGCAGAACAGCAGACTGGAAAATGAAAAACTAGAAATAAAATAAGTTACTCCAGAGAGAAAGAGAAGCAGCAAAAGGGACAAGTAGTGGTGGTGTGGTACAGTACATGACAGTAGTGGTGGTGGTAGTGGTAAGAGTGATGGTGGTAGTGGTAGTGGTGGGTGGTTGTGGTGGTAGGGGTAGTAGTGGTGGTAGTGGTGGGTGGTGGTGGTGGTAGGGGTAGTAGTGGTGGTGGTGGTGGTGGTAGGGGTAGTAGTGGTGGTGGTGGTAGGGGTAGTAGTGGTGGTGGTGGTAGGGGTAGTAGTGGTGGTGGTGGTAGGGGTAGTAGTGGTGGTGGTGGTAGGGGTAGTAGTGGTGGTGGTGGTAGGGGTAGTAGTGGTGGTGGTGGTAGGGGTAGTAGTAGTGGTGGTGGTGGTGATAGGGGTAGTAGTGGCAGTGGTAGGGGTAGTAGTGGTGGTGGTGGTGGTAAGGGTAGGAGTGGTCGTGGGAGGAGTGATGGTGGTGGAACATGAACAGGAGTAGGAATAATGATAGGCTGTGGAGAGACAGGGAAAGGTGGATCAGGAAAGGGGTAGTGGATGAGGGAGTGTCAAAACATGATCTGAATCAGATCAAGAAGGGGCCATGGATAGGGATGGTGTAGGTGAACCAAGGATGTGTAAGGGATGAAGGACCAAGGTAAGGATCAGGGATGGTGTGGACCAGACCAAGGATGTGTAAAGGATGAAGGACCAGTAAAGGATAGGGATGGTGTGGACCAGACCAAGGATGTGTAAAGGATGAAGGACCAGTAAAGGGTAGGGATGGTGTGGACCAGACCAGGCAGGGATGGTGGGCTGCAGCAGCCAGGCTCCACCTACATAGCTCAGCCTCCACTACCTGAGACTACCTGGCATGGCGGACAGGCGGCAACGGGTGAGGGGCCACACGTCCTCCTACTGCAGCAGCTGGGGTTTGCTGGTGGTGGGGATGGTGGTGTTGGAAGTGTCGGGGTTGTTGTACGGGAGAGCTGGCATCATTGCTCTCGGTACTTGAATCTCGACCTCCTCCAGGGGTGTCAGCTGATAAATACAAATATATGTACACCCATTATTCACATCACACTAACCATTATAAATAGCAGTGGTTATGTAAATCAATATCTATGTATATTGTCCTTTTCTATATAAAGGTGACTCACTCCTTATAAATAGCAGTGCTTATGTAATTCAATATCTATGTATGTTATCACTATCTACAGTATGAAAACTCACTCCTCCAAGCCATGGTAAACAACAGACCTCTGGATCGACTCTTAGGTCGGTGTTGTCGTCCCCTGGTGTCCTTCCTGGCCTCTTCCACCCATGCTCTTTGTTCCTCTTGACTGGTGGCTGTGGTGGTGGTGGGAGCCTGGGTACCGGAGATGGACTTAGGGCGGCTTCCATACTCTCCTCCTGCAGTGGCTCGGCTCCCTCGGCTGATGTATGCAATCTCTGCCGGCGTGGTAGGAGGTGTAGAGTCTGTGTGGCGGTGGGTGCTGAGTTACACCTCACCTTCTTCATTTAATTATTCAACCCCAATCATCTTTGTAACTTACATACTTGACTCAACATAAACTTCACTCTCTCATTCACTCAACTTAACCCCAATCGTCTTTGTAACCTACTTGATTCAACTTAACCCTTAGACATAACAAAATAGTATTGACTCCAAGCACCCCCAAAAGTGGTCATATTTCATCACTCTCTTGAATAATTTGCATTTGAAAACATACATACAAGATGATCATGAAGGACCAGCAATACACCAATAATATTTCTTGTTACTGAAACATTAATGAAAAAAATAAATAAATAAGTAAAATAAATAAATAAATAAAAACTGTGACAGACAATCCAACCCACCTGTCTCCTTGTAGTGTGACTGTGACCTCTGCCTGGGAAGCTGACCATAGACTGGGGAGTGTGGTGGTGGTGCTGCGGAGGTGTGTCGGTCACTAGGGTGGTCGGTGGGGTGGTCCAGGCAGTCACGGGGAGTCAGAGCGTGAAGGGACAGACCGTACTCTAAGGTTCCCTCCGAGCTACCAACGCTATATGTACACAAGAGGAGCAGAGCAGCTAGAGAGGAGAGACAGCCTGAGGGGCAGAAGAGAGAAGAAGGGAAGGAGAAGGAGGAGAAAGAGAAGGAGAAGATTTAGAAGAAGATGATTAAGAAGAATGTGAAGGCCATTATAGATACTACAGTATAGTATAATAAAAGAAAAAGAGAGGGAGAGAATTAAGGGAATGAGAGCAAAGGAAGAAGAGATGAGAGGTAAGAAAGCAAGAAGACTGGGCTGGTAGTGTAGCAGAGAGGGAAGGGAAACTCTCGTCTCTAAAGTCTGCTCACCTCACCTCACCTCACTACAACGCTACCGTACAACTCTCATTTAAACCATCACTTGCTAATTCAAAGATATTTTTGTAAATGTTAATGTCTATATGTATATTCTAATAAGTAAATAAATTAAGTAGTACATATCTTGTAGTCTATACCTAATAAATTCCTTAATGAATAATAATCTTGTACGGTTCATTTGTAATATTTATCAATGGTTGAAGTAATAAACAATACAATTTCTATGGTTGTATGGTCCCTTGGTTCCTTATATGCAATTTGATGCTGAAAAATTTTGTGATGCTAACCCAACATTCTAGAATATTTATATGAGCAATGAACTGAAGGGATTATTTCTATAGGAAGCATGTACACAAGTCGGGTTGTCCTGCTTACCTGAATGTGGCGTATGGGCAGATCTCGTAGGGGTCCGAAGTTTCATCCTGGGTCTTGAGTGAGGCGAGTGATCCACGGGGCTTCTTGGTGGGTGTAGGGGAGTAAAGGTGGGTGGCACGGGTGAGCTCAGAGTTCCTGGCATTGTCATCTTCCCCACTCCCACCTTTTTGGTCCATGCTCTCACCCTGCCTGCTGACATGGGTTTATATTCAAGTAAAGTGTCATCTTATCCATGGACACCGAACCTCAAAGTTGCACTTGATTGGATATTGGATAAACATTTATAGAGGGAGAAAGAATTAAAAGATGGTTAGGCAGTGAATGACAGGATGACTAAACGGAAGGCAGTGTAATACAAGGTAAAGTAACAATCCAATGAAACATGAGGGAAAATGAATTATGGTGAGGCACTGTAAGGAAGGAAGAATGAGAGAAAAGAAAGACCTAAACAGATGAGTGATAGACTCACCTGTAACCGCCGTACCTGCGCTTCCTGACGGCCACACACACACAGATGATGAAAGCAGTGGCCAGCAAGAGGGCACTCACCACCCCAGCCACTATATGGGCATCCAGCCACCCTCCCACACTACCCGACACCCCCTGTGGAACTTCGAGCACTGACTCCGCTGTGATGTATCCTGGGGAGGAATGTAAGAGGGGTTATGGGAAAGCTGTGTAAAATAGCAACTCATAAAGATGTACTTTAGAGACCACGGGTGACACTTATAATGAGATATTTGTATGATATTTTGTTCACAATAATTTTTTTTTTCTAATTTTCTATTCAATCAATCAGTTTTTATCCTTTATCTTTCTCTCTCTTTCTCACCTCCAGCTGTGTCCTTTGTGGCTACTCGGTACACAACAGTGGTGTCACCAGCAGTTGAGGAGGCGGTGATCCTGAGGAGGTGCCTGGAGCCAGAGGTCAGGTCACACACACCCAGGTCAGTGGTGTCTCGGGTCAAGTGGGAGTGGAGTGGTGTCCAGCCCATCTTGATGTTGTCACTCCCCAACTCCACCTACGTAATAAATGGGTAGGGGGTTGGTTATGGGAGAGGGAGTCAGTATAGCAATGTGTGCATTACTGTATGCAAGGAAAAATGATAAGTAATTACTGTAGTGTAAGAAGTTAGAATGTGGTACTGTACCTTCCAGTGAGTTATGGGGCAGCCCAGCTCAGGCCAGGCATACAGTCGCAGTGTAACACAGGTTGAGTTCACCTCCACTAGCTTGGCTGGGTCTGGGTGGCCTGGGGCTGTTGGGAAAGGGCAAAGGTCAGTCTTTACTCACCACTATTTCCAACAAGTATACAGGTAAAACTTTGTGGGTTTGTAGAGACATGTCTGGAGAGCTAATTCAACAGTACAATACTATACATTGGGTATGGTGTGGTGGAGGTACAAAAGTATAGTACAGTACTCACAGCTGCCTAGTGTGCTTGCCACGAGGACAGGGCTGGGTGGACTAGTGCCTTGACTGTTCCAGGCAGTGAGGTAGAGGTGGTGAGGTGCCCCACATGGCAACCCTCGTACCACTGCTCCACTCACACCCGGACCCACACCAACCTCTACCCACTCCCCTGCACGACCACGGTGGTGAACTGTGTACCCTGAAAACAACACACACCAATTTAGACTCATATATACTGGAGGCAGGAAAACCTTCAAGTCTGAACCACTGATTAATAATTGAACCAAAAAGCACCGGATACAGCATAAACTTCTGTCATGACAACACACCTCCATTTTGTTTGTACTGCTCACTTTCATGACAAGTAAAATGTTAATGATAACATCAACAAACATTGTTGGACACTCTTACTGGTAGCATGACAGATGCAGTATTTGAGATTTACACTCACATCTCTTTCTCTGAGGTTGGATGCCATGTGAACCCATAATACAAAAGGTGCAGGGTAATAATTACATCTGGAAACACAAAAATTATATGTAGCCCAATTTCCCTACTTGTGTACAATGTTTCTGTTTGGAATAAGTTGAATGGTACAGTACCAGATAGATGTGAGGTGTATTATTATGAGGGTATTATCTGTGTCAGGAGTGCCATTTGTGTCAATTGGACAGTGTCAACTCACCCAGTATGGACGCTCCTCCATCGCCTTTGGGAGTAATGGTGAGGTTGAGGGTGTTGTGGGTGGCATGGGCGAGGGAGAGGGTGGATGGTGAGGGTGGAGTTAGAGCCACAACTTGATGAGTCAGACTGTCCACACCAACACTATTCCTCACCCAACAGGTGTAGTTGCTTGTTGCACGCACTGCTGCAGATACAATGGAGGTGTGCATTAGGTAAGTAAATCAATGAAGCATAAATATGACTGAAATTGAGACTGCAAATTATTCATGTGGTATTTGAAGTGTAATGCTCATCCTCACCTGTCAAGTGCAGGTCACCCCCTGGCAGGAGTTGTGTCAGCTGGCCACTCCTCACCACCACACCATCTTGTGTCCAGCTGATGGAAGGAGGTGGCGAGCCCAGCCCACGGCACCCCAGAGTCACACCTGACCCTGCCCCTACCTGCCAGACCCTTCCCCCTCCCACGGCCACAGGGGAATAACTGGGCTTGGGAGCAGGAAGGGCAGTGAGGCGAGGTGAGGAGTTGCCCTCTCCTGCTGCTGTTGTGGCTGTCACCCAAACCTACAATACATTACTCTGGTTTACCTAATACTGTAGGCCAGTCCAACAACACTTTACCAGAATACAAAATTAAAGCATTCTACAATTTTTACAAGGGATTGTAAACTATTTTCCTCAAAATCAGGTAAAGTTACATTAAGAAAATCAACAGCAAGAACATCCTCGTATCTTTGCCTCTGTGGTGAAAATAAACCTGATAAATACAATACAGTACAAATATTATCAAGACTAAGGTTGGCTTGTCAAATGATTCAACAGTACTATGATTAATTAGTGATATCCTGGGCAAAAGTATCTGCTTGTAGTTATTTTCCAGACCCAACCCACCAACAATTGTACATATACTCACCTGGACTCTTGAGGCTGGAGTAAGACCGCTCAGCTCCCTCCATGTGGCCTCAGAACCTCCTGCACCCACCACGTCCCTCACTGCCGCCTGCAACACCATCGACAGTCTTAAAGGGGTACAATACTATACTTTTGGTACATTGGAGTGCCTTGATTTCTCCAAAGTATGACAGGAAACAGGACCAATGAATAAATATAATGGTGACCTGGTGCTTGGAATACTTTGGAGGAATCAGTTACTCCAGATTTACCACCAACAGCAACGTACCATATACCCACTTAATCCAGAAATTGTACACATCTCTTATTAAGGTCCTGATCTATTATCCGACACAACACTGAACTACTTCCAACAATCACATCTGTTATGATAAACCTAACTGTAGTGCATTTTTTATATTTTGACTAAAATAGACTGATTCCATTCTAAGTTATGATTTTGACCTTAGATATACATTAAGCATACATTCCAGTGTTCATTTGGTGCAGAAAAATATGTAGTTGTGTAATTAATTTTTGATCTAATCGCCTTTCCTCTTTCTTATTCTCTCTTCTATAGAGTTTATTATGTTTTATCTCCACCTCTCTTTCTTCTTCCCTCCTTCTCTCTCCTTATTCTCCACATCTTCCCCCTCCCACCTTTCCCTCCACTGTGCATCTGGCCTGACCTGGTCATTCCTGGCGGAGTACAGAGTGTAATGGAGGATAGTGCCTGAGGGGGGTCGTGGTGGGCCCCAGGTGACCAAGACAGTAGTGGGGCCCGTCACCACCACACGGATACCTTCGGGAGCACCAGGCACTGTAAACACACCAAATAATATTATTCCTTAGATGTGGACATGAAAGAGAGGTAGTAGCATTAAAATGATGACAAGTTACAGGCCAAGCTGTTAGTTGTTTGGGTGTTACTTATGTTCCTTCAAACTAACTGTGCCATAAAAACAAGCTGCCAAACAATGATTCAGTTTACTTTGTGGCACAAGGTCAATGAATCTGTAATTTCCATTTTGCTGACAACATCATATCTCATCAAACTTCACTAAACAATAGGACACAGGAAATATAAAATCTGAGAAAGATTCTACTGATATTAAATCAGCTAGATAAGAGCAGGTAGAGGGGACATTAAAAGCCTCACCATCATCCTCAGTGCGACAGAAGATGGGGAGATTGGGTGAACTGTAGCCCATTTCATTATAGGCTCTGACAGTGACACTGATGTTAGTGGCTGGTGGCAGGGAATCCAGGTTCTTTTCCAGGTTGGTTGTGTTCACTTCCCACACTCTCCCTACAAGTACAATTTAATTATTAGACTTCTTGCACACTTGATGCATCTCCCACATATCTCAATGTAGATAATTATAGTCTACAACTTACCCTAGTCTTACCTCTTCTATTCCAAAACACATACAGTATATCCCCTGCACTTACAAATACAGAATTCTGAAGCCTTCTGGGAAACTTATTGGATCTATTAAACTACTGTATCTAGTAAATTAAAGAAATCCGGGGATGAACAGTGGAATAGTGTACAGTAGTGACAAACTGTACTTATTGACCACACCATGATCTTACCCAGTAATCAAACAGTGATTGGTTTTCATGACTCACCATCACCTGATTGGTGAGTGTGTGAGGTGGGTGTGGCTGTGATGGTATAGCCAGCTACAGGGGCAAGGGCACAGCTGGTGGGGGGAGGGGCCCACCATACACGCACACCTCCCCGACCAGACCCCCGGCAGGACACTCCCCCAGGAGGACACGATGGGGCTGAAGGGGAAGGGGGATGTGGAAGTAATATACAGTACAATCATAAAATCTCTCACTTTGTGTCACATACTGCCATACTGTACTTTTCTACATGTTGCCGTACTTAATAATACACTATACTGCAGGAACGTATTCTGCCATATATGGTACTGTACAGTATTGCCTTACCTAACCAAATCATACCTCACCCTGCCACACACTGCCCTACCATATACATTGCTCCATCCTTGTATGTACACATAACTATTCTACTCTCCTCAACATTGCAGGCCCCAAGCACCACTTACCATCATGACTGGTTGAGTCGACTATCCTGGGTGATGATAGTGGCCCGGGTCCAGCTCTGGTAAAGGCCCGGACAGCCACCTCGTATAGTGTGGCTGGGGTCAGGCCTCGTACCTTGTATTGTTCCACACCCTCTGGTTCTGGTGGCATACAAATATAACAGCATGACAAATAATTCTAAACTACATATTAAACTAATAGAATTATTGCAAAAAATTAATCTTCTTGCACATGCATGGACGTGTACAGTACAGTATGTGTATACGTGCATCGTGAATGATATATGTAGGTGCATGTGAAGTGTGTGTGTGTGTATGAGTGAATGTATCACCTGAGACAGGCCTGGTAATAAAGGAGAGGTGACCCTGCAGGTTCTGACGACGGAGGGCAATGGTGTATCCTCTGAGTGCCCCATGTGTGAGGGTGGGGTCCGGGGCACGCCACGTCACTATCAAAGATCGAGGACCCCCTGCTGCTACACGGACATCTTGTGGTGCTCCCGATGGTGCTGTGGAATGTTGGAAATTCAGGCCACAGGTCAAGACATTGGAGTGTTGATAATGACCAGGGGGAATAAAAAAGGAGTAAAAAAATGTGTTCGTTCAAGTAATATAAAGCAGGGTTGAAAATTACAGAGTTATAGAAGAACAAGCAATAAGCAAAGATGATGAGCATGGAAAAGCAACAAGGAGTAGGTCTACCGTTACATAATATCACCTCAAAAGTCGTTATGTAAAAGCAACAAAGAGTACAGTATACATTTTATTAAGTCAACAGACAATAAGTAGAGTTCAGAAATGAATGCATATAAATTTTGGTGAGTTGAGGATGAGTAATGACCTTCCTCTGTGGTTATGAAGATTTGGACCGGTGATGGCTTTGACACTCCGAGGTCATTATGGGCCATGAGTCTGACTATATAGGTGTTGTGGGGCGTGAGGCCAGACAACACGTGTGATGCCGCCCACTGTCCCACGCTCACGTTTCGTCCATGGGCTGACCACGACTCTTCTTTGACAGCTGCAAAGACAGATGATTGATAAATAAATGAAGATCTAACAAAACATATAAAGGTATGAGTACATTGAAAAAATCTCTTATGTAAACAACTTTAAGCGGCTAACACTGTAAGAGAATGAATACTGTGTACATTTACTTAGTGACTTAATTTGCTTCATATTGATCTGTGATGAAAGTCTGTACTGACAAAGTTTGTTTACCTTTATACTGTATGGTGACAGCTGCTGGTTGAAGAAGAGTCCAGGACACAACGGCTGACCTGCTTGTCACTTCATTAACACTCACACCAGATGGGGCAGTGGGGGGCTCTAAGGGCAGCACAGATGACTTGCTTCAGAACACTAATACTTTATACACAATGTAATTTTATTTCTTATGTTAAATTTTTCAGTTTTTTGGTTGAAACTGTCACAAAAATAATTATATTTTCTCCATGGTCCTAAAATGCATTATTCAATTTCCACCTTTCTTCATGATATTTCTCTACTTGTCATTTTAACTGAAAATATCTGATTCACACATCCTCTTTTTCTCCCTTAAACCTCCCTGTCTCTCACCAATAATGGCAACATCAAATATCTGTGAGTGAGATCCATGTGGGTTGGTGGCGCGGCAGGTGTATGGTCCAGCATCTGCCGCTGTGACGGACACCATCTCCAGCACAGCACGCACCTTACCACCAACCTCACTCTCAAGGATCTTCACTCTGGTTAGGGTAGAGTGGAGATATTAATAGTTTGACACTGGCATCTCACGTCATCACTGCAATATCTCACACAGTTGAAGTTAGGTTTAATAAATATATCATATATACTACACTACATTAAAGTCCTGTATTATTATCCTCCACGCCCACAGAAAAGTTAGGGTACAAGGGTAATTCAGCAACATACGTGAGTCCAGGTGCGACAGGGGCGTGGTGTCGTAGCCAGGTGAGGGTTAGAGGATCATCACCCATTGCCTCACAAGTCACAGTAACCACCTGTCCAGCGTGTCCTGTCACTCGTCCTCCCTCTGTTACCACACGTGCCGGGGCTGTCATGAAAAGGGGAGGATAGGGTGAATGAAGGAGGATGCGGAGTCAGTAGTGGAGATAATAAAAGATAACTAAGCTGTATTTAAAAAGGGTGCATGCGAGACAAAAACTAATATCTCGGTTACAAAGCCTTATGTCCAAATTTTAAAGAAAAAATCCATAACAGATAAGAACCATAAGCAAATTATAACCTCCAGTTCACAATAATAGCTATGAAGAAATGTGGTTTATACAATAATACAATGATGAAGAGAAAATTGACTCACTTCCACACGGTTCTACCCTGGGACACTCACCATGGACTGTGAGCTGGACCACTTTAGAGATGGGTTTTCCGACAGAATTTGCGGCGCGGCAGAGGTACCAACCAGCATCAGAAGTCTTTGTCTCCTGGAGGATGAGTGAGCCATTGGACGCCTGGGAGGTCCTGACGCCATCCACAACTACTGGCTGAAAGTCTCGCGCGGCCTCACCTGTGAAACAATTTAGTCACATAATGGTATTGTAGACATGAACTGTACTGTATGAATGCATTTATAAATTATTAATGTACTGTACTAGTAAAATTCTGTTCAATATTCTCCAAACATTTCTGGACACATCTGGTATCAGCTAACCAAGTTCTCCTGAGTTTAATAAAGTTCAGGTCAACAACTTGTGTTTGGGTGTAACTGACCAGGTGCCTTCATCCATGTGAGTACTGGTTTGGGGTGTCCCCGAGCACTACAGTCCAGCACTACCGTCGATCCCACCAGAGCCGTCCCACCAGCTGGCTCCACCACCCATTTTGGTGAGACCTGTAACATCCAACAATCTCTCTTACATTTTAATTCAAGGAAATCATCTACAGGTACTTTTTTTATAACATCATACATAAGAATACATTAGCAACAAATAACTGAAAGCAATGGAATTTATGTTCTTAATCCAAATGAATCTGTAAGCACCCACACATAACTATTGATGGGAGTTATTGAGTTGAGTTTGTTGTTGCATTCATAGACACCTTACTGGGCTCAGTAAAAAGTTTGCTACACAAAAACATAACTTACAGGATAGACCTCTTATCAGAGCATTCATAATTCTCTGGGTTTGAATAACTAATGACAGGAATAATAGTACTGTACCAATCCCACAGAAAAAATACCGTCCTCTTTTCTCGTCAAGTTGGCAGTATATTACCCAAAGGTTGACTCAGGAAATTAATTAAAGGTCTTGATTGTGACAAATAAGCAATACAGCAACAAGACCTAAATGTCTGTACCTTGACCCTTAGAATGGCAGTGTGATTGACGGCAGCAGCAGCGTTGGCAGCCTCACAAGTGTAGGAACCAGAATGGTGTTCTTGTAATCGCTTGAACACCAGCACCTGTGGACACATTAGGTCATACTGTACTGACATTCTTTGCTTCTTAGATTTTATTTTGCATACAATCAGTCACACAGAAATATATGTATGGAGCATTAGTATTATTTATGAGTTAATGACAGAGACAGACATACCTTACAAGGTGTTTCAATTTGTACAGTTTATTTAAACCATCTTACATACAACCCAACACTAAAACCCACCATTGAAAACTCGCTGGTCTGTTTACTTTCCACATCAGGGTCATGTTGGAGGTGACGGCCATCTTTGAGCCAGTTGATGGTGATGGGGAGGTCACCAGCAGTCACCGTACATTGTAGTTGTGTCCTCTGTCCCTCCTCCAGGCTGCTACGGAAGGTGAAGCTGTCGATCACCGGTGGTTCTGCAGAGTTAGGATTTCTATGAGTGTATAGAGTCTATAATGGTGCTGTTATGTTGCCTGAAGATAATTTAATATTCTTCCTCTGACACACCTCCCAAAACAATATCATCATCATAAAGGGAAAAACAAGGCTGTGCCAGGCCAGAAAGACCTCATACCACAAGGAAAAAGGAGACAAAGAGGAGGGAACAGCAAGCATGAAGGAAAACAAAGGTAAAAAGGGACAACTGAAGAGAGGAAAGGGATCAATTACATAATCTCCTTCTTGGATTTATATAAAAATTTAAAAGAATTGAAACTACTGTACTGTACCAAAATCAACATCAAGATATATTAATGCTGGTTTTTCAGAGAGAGAGAGAGAGAAAGAGAGAGAGAGAGAGAGAGTGTAGCTTACTGAGGACATAGAGGAAGGTGTGTGAAGCTGCGGTCTGCCCTTGTCTGCCAGTGACCACACAGGAGTACCTGCCAGCATCCTCGTGGCCTGCATTTCTCACTATCAATGTTCCGTTACTCAGCACCTCTTGTCTGTAACACAGCCACACTACTATGACCACAAGTAACACATCCTTCCATACAGAGCAATATTTTGAATCAAACATAATGAATAAGATATAACATAGCATAAGAATTTTCCAAAATATCAATGATATTGAATCTCAACTTTCACATACCAACAAACAAGGACAAACTTGTTGTGATGGCACGGCCTACCTGAGTGATGAAGGAAGAGTGCGTCCTCCCTTACGCCAGGTGACAGTGGGGGTTGGGTACCCTCCAGCCGGGCACCACAGCTTCACGTCTTCACCCGTCACGGATGTCACATTGGCCATCGTTCTCACGAAGGGCGGACCTGCATAGGGAGATGGTGGATGAGGATGATGATGTTACTGCTACTACCTGTGGTAAGGAACTGATTGCTGGGTGTAACACACTGAGTGGGACTGACATAATGCACTCACTGCAGATATTGAGATGGAATGACACACTGTAGTGGGAGTGGTACTGACCAAAACTGAGAAGTGAAGAGAAGGAATAATGCAAGACACTCACCATAGACATTGAGTGGTGCTGAGTGTGACTGTGATCCGTGTGTGTTGTGTGCGGTGCAGGTGTAGATGCCGCCCTCCCTCACAGTGACATCACTCAGGTTGACATGACTCACAACCTCTCCCAGAGCTGTCTGGAAGCTGCCCACGCTGGTCCTGGTGTGGTGAGAGGTCAGGGCAGGTCAGTGACAGGCAGGATAGGGCAGGGCAGGGCAGATAAAGATGAGAGCTTGGACAGGGTAGGAAAGGAATGATGACAGAGAAGGTGAAGAATGAGGCTCTCCATGTCCACTTTATAATTGTTCATGTGAAAACCACTTGGAACTGTGTGATGATTGGGGTACCTGTGTGATGACAGAAGGGGTCGGTGGTCTCTGGTCCAGGTGATGACAGGTGTTGGTGAGCCCAGGGCAGAACACTTGAGGGACACTGGGCTGCCTGGGGACACGGTCTGCTCGATGGGGGTGTAACGCAGCTGGGGCGCCGACTCTGTCACCACAACACAACCATATTATAATTTATATACTGTACCAGGAGCAGCTAACTGTTGCACCTTTGAAAATACAGTATAATTATCATTGTTTGAAAAAGATCTAATAAGATTTATTCTTTCTCTCTAACAAACATTAAACCATTCTTATTGTCGGAGTAAAGTCTCCTTCCAGTTAAAATGGGAATTAATGAACTCCACCGAACGTGGTAAAATTATGTGATGACGAGTGACTGACCTGTATGTGAGTGGGTAGTGTGAAAAGTGAAGCCAGTGTGTGAAAGGTGAGTGACTAATTAATAACTAATATGTGGGTAGTGTGAGTGACTGACCTATGTGTGTGTGCATGGGTATTGTGAGTGAGTGACTGACCTATGTGTGTGTGTGTGTGTGGGTAGTGTGAGTAACCGACCTGTGTGTGGGTAGTGTGAGTAACCGACCTGTGTGTGGGTAGTGTGGGAGGCCGATGTCCCTGGAGGGTCTTCTGAGGCCTGCTGGGGTGGCACTGGGGGAGGAAGGTTTAGTGTGGGTGCCCTCGTCATTCCGCCTGCTGAAGGAGGCGTCGACGTGGAACAACTCTTCGCTATACAGGTCCTCCAGGTCACTACACAGGGGAAATACAATACTGTAATTAATGCATAAATGTTATAACAGGTCACTTCAATAACGCATAAATAAATAAGTGTATAATAGAGGAGTATAATGTTTTCACTCCAACATGGCCGAAGTTTGGTTAATGCAAAGCCCGCGTAATTTAAAAAGATAAATAATTCTTTGGTAAATAACTACATTGTTATGTAATACTGTGAATAACGGTTACGTGACAAACTATATTATAAGTAATACAAATAAGAGATATAGACGGGACTTGCTAATATCTGTTCTGCTTACCAAATTAAGGGTTGATTGTTTTTTTTTCGTAGCAACTCACGGTAGCTCACACTGTTATTTGATAATGTAATGAAACAATAACGTCATAATAATTATAAGGAGCTGAAAGGTCTTATTCCATACTCGAGTTGAACTGTAGATTGCACCTAGTAGCTATGTTGGCTCAGTTAATTCCTGTATTGGCTGGCAAAAACAGTTTTAATTTGTTTGTTAGTCAACTCCATAAGGTTTCCGAATGTGTACAAGACTGTCCCAAATCCAAGATAATAGTGACACATGCGTCATTACGTCAGCGTCACTTTCTGTGGGATTTCGCTGAGGATAGACACTCGGGCAGTCAGTAGGCTATACTTGGATTTATAAATTAGATAGTGGATGTAGAATTGGGGCAGAATATGCTTCTGCGACTGTACAATGTATCCCATGCTTGCACTGCATAGTGAACATTTTTCATTTATCTCTATTGGTACTAATGTAAATAAAACTCCTATGTTATACTTAATAATTTCATTTGGCTTCCTTGCCCTTCTCTCTCTACACCGTAGGGGGGTATTGCGTGCAGTGGTGTGAGCAATACTGTAAGGGTTTTGGCGCCCCTTCGACCCCAGCCACTCCCTTTCAGTTCTTCAACTGTCCCTCTTTTCATATTCTTTCCTTCTTGCTGTCACATCTCTCTATCACCTTTCTCTGGCGCTATATGACCTCGCTGTTGCGGCGCCTAATATCGATCAATCAATCAATCCCCTCTTTATGCCCCTCATAATTATAAGGATATGCATCCTGTCACCCACATTTTTCAAAGCAAATACAGCCACAAAAAACTACAGCCATACCTCCTCACTACATACCTCTGTAGGCTACTTCAAACAATACAAATGTTTAGTAATATATACTTATAGTTTTAAATGAACTAAAGTAAACATTATATTTTTCCTTGGTTTTATTTGATTTATACATTATTCTTTGGGTTTCACATACTTAATTGTAGTTTCGGAAATAAAATTTATTTAAGACAGCCTTTCGTATTCCTGGATTTTTTTTAACTACAGCTAAAAAAAATCCAGGAATACGATAAATATATAAACAAGTACTGTAAAATTTAATATATAGTTCCCAGCATCAGACCTAACCTAAAAAAAAATATACAAACTTTATCTTTCGTATTCATGAAGGTAAATATTGGTCACAGTCTACTCCTTTGACACAGAAAGACAAAAAAGAAAAAAATATGTTCAGTTATCAAGTTAGAATCAACACTAGTTATTTTTTTATATATAGTTTCCCCTTCCAGTGTCTGAATGTGAAGTGAAGACCTTCTCAATTCCCTTCTCAATTTCTCGCTAACACTATTTCTCTCCTTCCCTTCCCTTCTCCCTTTTCTCTAACACTATTCCTTTCCTTCTCCTTCCCTTCCCTTCTCTCTAACACTATTCCTTTCCTTCTCCTTCCCTTCCCTTCTCTCTAACACTATTCCTTTCCTTCCCTTCTCTCTAACACTATTTCTCTCTTTCCCTTCCCTTCTCTTCTCCCTTCATCTACTAATTTTCTCTCTAACGCTATTCCTTTCATTCCCTTTCCTTCTCCCTTCTCTCTAACACCATTTCTCTCCTTTCCTTTCATTCCTTCCCTTCTCCCTTCATCTACTCGTTGTTAAGCACAGGGAAAAGTGTAGTAGGGTTTATTATCTATATATATATTTTGTAATATGTATATATAGACAAACAAACAGACAAACACAAGCCCCGCATATTTGTATAGATGTGTGTGTGTATTTTTTTTTTCTTTTTCTTTTTTTTACTTTTTTTTTTTTTTTTTTTAGGAAAGAGCTCAGTGATGGAGAATGTGTGTGAGAAGATGTGGAAGAAAAATAATGATTGGAAAGGTGATATATATAAGACAAATGCGAGAAAATATAATGAAGGAAAAGAATTATTAGGAAGGAAGAGTCGAGGTAAAAAGATGGACGGAATTTTGTAAGAGAATGTATGTAATAAAATGGTGACAACGGAGGAGGGAGAGGAAGAAATTAAAGTCAGAAGAAATTAGATGAAACGTGTAATTAAGAAAACAAACACAAAGACTAAAACAAAATGAAGAAAAAGGAGAAAGAGTGTGTGTGTTACGATCGACGAGAAGGGAGAGACAAGAAAAGTGCTCGTGATTAAGAAGAAAAAATAAAAATCGAATAAAGAAAAAGGAGGAAGATATTTGACATGTTAAAAAAAAAATGAAGAATGTCTTGCGAGAAGGGAAGAGAAGAAAAATCTGATTAATAAACTGAAGAAAAAAGAAAAGGATGACGTAAAAAAAAAAAAAAAAAAATGAAGAATGTGTTGTGAGAAAGGAAGAGAAGAAAAATGTGATTAAGAAGAAAACTTAAAAATAAACTACCAGCTGAAGAAAAAAGGTGAAAGACGACATAAAAAAAAGAAAAAAATGAAGAATGTGTTGCGAGAAGGAAAGAAACGAGAGAAAAGACAAGAAAATCCCAACAACTTTTTTTTTTTTTTTTTTTGTTGGTCACCACCATCCCTAACACCACCACCACCAGCAGCACCGTGCCATAAAGGTGACATAAACAAAGTGAAACAGAAATTCTATAACCCAAATGTCTCCAGACCCGTGAAGGAGGCGAGGGTCTGAAAAATATTTTACTCCGGAGGTCTCTTACGTATGTACGCTTTCTTCTCGCCTCGTACGATTTTTCTGTTTATTTATTTATTTATTTATTATTATATACTTTATTTATTTTATTTATTTATTTATTTATTTATTTACGTTTTTCATTATAATTAATTTCTTTCTCTCTAACGATTTAAATATATATATATTTTTTTTTATTACGATTTAATTATTTTGTCAAAGTTTTTTTTATTATTTTTATTTATTTATTTATTTGTTTTCTTTTTTTGGCCCCACTCTTCAGCTTTTTAAAATATTTCACAAATAGGATAATGGACCACTTGGCTTATAGTTTGATTACGCCCGAATTATTCCCCTTTTAGCAACAAACAACACAGCCGGCCGCTCACTGGACCAACATCAGTGTGTTAATTATGATCAGAGAAAATGGTGTAGGCTCGTTCCCCCCCTCTGTTGTTGTTGTTGTTGTTGTTGTAATTTTGCTGCCTTTATTTTTAGCGAATTATGCAAACTCTTTTAAATACTGGCCGGGCGAATATTTAAAACCCCGGCCTGGTGCTGGGAGCCTCATTATTATACCTTTCTCTTTAACTTTATAGTAGTAGGTAGTAATTATTTTGTATTATAACACCACCACCAGTATAATGTTATTTATATCTTTTCATTGTTGTCATGTCATTATTATATATTTCTTCTTTTCATTGTTGTTATGTCATTATTATATCTTTCTCTTAAATTTATAGCATTATTTGTATTATAACACTATTTTTTCAATGATGTTATGTCATTATTATATCTCTTAAAGAGAGAGAGAGAGAGAGAGAGAGAGAGAGAGAGAGAGTAGGCGCCGCAACAGCGAGGTCATATAGCGCCAGAACAAAGGTGATAGAGAGGTGAGACAGCAAGCAGGAAGGAGAGAGAGAGAGAGAGAGAGAGAGAGAGAGAGAGAGAGAGAGAGAGAGAGAGAGAGAGAGAGAGAGAGAGAGAGAAATAAAAAAAAAGGAAAAAAATATAAAATACCGTATATCCTTTCTCAAGCCTCAACCCAACCACACACACACATACACACACACTACATATCTTCTTGTAGCGATGGCAGGGAGGAAGAGGAGGAGGAGACACAAAGAAAAGCCTCTGTTGGGATATCCACATTAGTGACAGTACGGGCGTCAGTTCTTACACCAGCGACTAGTATTTCCGCCCTTGTGAACTGCTGGCTGAGGGATGGGGGGAGGGGGGGGGTGGATGGGAGGGAGGAGGAGAGAGGGAGGGAGGGTGGAAGGTGGGTAGAGAGAAAGAAAATGAGGGAGGGAGGAAGGTGGGTAGAGAGAGAAAAGGAGGGAGGGAGGAGAGAGGGAAAAGGAGGAAGGGAGGAAGGAGGAGAGAGGAAGGAAGGTAAAGAGAAAGACAAGGAGAGAGGGAGGGAGAGAGAGAGAAAGACAAGGAGGGAGGGAGGAAGATAGAGAGAAAGAAAAGGAGGAAGGGGGGAGGCAGGAAGGAGGAGAGAAAGAAAGGGAGGGAGGGAGGAAGAAAGAGAAAGAAAAGCAGAGAGAAAGAAAAGGAGGGAGGGAGGGAGGGAGGTAAAGAGAAAGAAAAGGAGGGAGGGAGGGAGGAAGGCAGGTGCAGTAGGTGTGAGAGAAGTATGTACAGTATGTATGTATGTATGTATCCATGCAACCACTACTATCCAAACGACGAAGCAAATGCAACAACAACAACAACAACAACAAACCAAAGGAAAAAGTATCAATATTTTACCCTCATTATTAACTAACACTGTAAGGTTCATAATAATAATAATAATAATAATAAAGAAAAACTAAAGAAAAGAAAACATATCCTATACTAACTTATCTTACAACTTTACCTATAGAAATAATGGTGATATAAAACAGTGTGATGATGATAATGATGGTAATAATAATGATGATGATAATGATGATGATGGTGGTGTGTGGTGATGAGGAGAGTTGTGTGAGAGAGAGGGGCGCTTGGTGTGTTGCTGTTGTTGTGGTTGTTCTTATTGATCACACACACACACACACGGGATGTTTTCAATATTGGGGAATCTTTTGTGGCGAGTGAGGGAGAGAGAGAGAGTGAGAGTGAGAGTTGTGGTGGTGGTGGTGTGAGAGAGATTGATGCTGCCTGCTTCTATGATACTGTACTCGCCTCTTATTGTCTCTCATTCCTCTCTCTCTCTCTCTCTCTCTCTCTCTCTCTCTGTTACAGCTGCTCTCCTTCTCCCCCTTTTCCATTATCACCTTTCTCTCTCTCTCTCTCTCTCTCTCTCTCTCTCTCTCTCTCTCTCTCTTATAAAACACTTTCCTTCAGACTACCTTTCCTATTTCCAACTACTGTATGTATCTTAATCTTTCCCTCCCCTTCTACTCTTCCTCCCATGTTTATTTCCTTCTACCTCACCTAGCTTTCCTCTTCCCCTCCCACACAGCCATTTCTTTCCTCTCCTCCTCCTCCTCCTCCTCCTCACCACGTCAATTTAACAGTCCAAACCTCCCTCGTCAAATCTCCACCTCAACACGACGTCCCGAATCACACCAACGCGATCTATTCCCGATGAAGATGACGTGGGTGGGGAATATTATGCTACCGTCTGTATAAGGAGTTGATTGGATCCTGCCACGTACAGAAATCAGCTGATGTTTACATTTTGATTTCTCTCTCTCTCTCTCTCTCTCTCTCTCTGCTTATAGATTTCTTTCTCAGTCTGTTTCTCTCCTAATTTGTCTCTCTCTGTATATATCTATTTCTCTCAGTCTGTCTATTTGTCTCATAATTTCTCTCGATGTAAATATATTTGTTTCTTTGTCTGTGTCTGTCTGTATCTCTGTCTCTCTGTCTGTCTGTCTGTCTCATAATTTCTCTCTCTATATAATTTTGAGGGACATGGTCGCATATTAACCCATAATTTCTTTCTTTAAATAGTATCCAGCAAGCTAAATTCTTCCTAACAACACGTGATTCTAATCCTAAGGAGATCTGAAGTTATATTTCTAAAGTAAGCCAATGAGAAGTCACCATCTATTTCTTTTGTTTACATGATCGCTCTCGGCCAATCATCGTCCGCGTAACATACCATCAAGGCTGTCAGCTTGCCATACGAGTGATAAGTGTCGTTATGGTGGCATTTTTCTCTTATTTAACCAATTATAAGGCACTGTCATTGATTCCAAATATAGTGAAAGTAAAGAATAAGGTCCCAAGGTTGCTCAGGAAGTTATAAACAGTGAAATATGTGTGTTATATAAACAGAAAAGGTGGTAAAATGTGATAGTGACAGGCCTCCATTTAACTCTTGTATGTTGGCAATAGTTATTTTCACACGACGTAGCTTAATAAATGTCATATAATTCCTTTCCATTACTACTGAGAGTGAAGTTATGGTCCTGAAGGTTAACCAGAAAGTGAAAAATAATGTATTCCTGGAAAAGTGTCAAAATATTGGTTCATCTCCCTTCCCGTTCGACTATTCCTCCCATTTTTTATATTTGTTTCTACCTCACCTCTCCCCTTTCCTCTCCTCCCCGTTTCTTATTACTCTCCTCCTTGTTTCTTATTACTTTCCTCCCTCCACCACCACCATCACCACATCATTAATACCGTAGTTCAAAACCTCCCTCGTCGAATCTCCACCTCAACACGACGTCCCGAATCACACCAACGCGATCTATTCCCGATGAAGAACAGGAACCATAATTATAAGATGGAGAGTCATAGTGGAGAGGACCTTTACAGAGCTTCAGGTGAGGAAGTCTTTGTATAATATCCGTTTTTTGTTTTTTAAATGTAATCACCAGCAAAGTTTGTAAGTATTGTAGTTATAATTTGCTTCCTCACCTAACTAACCTCTAAAAAATTAAGTTACTCTAATTTCTTTCCTTTCTAATTTAAGTCTGTCTCTCCTGTCCCCATTCTCTTCTCCCCATTTTATCCTTTCTATTTTTCCACTGTGCCTATTAACCTTATCCTTTCTCCATTTTTCTCTTTTTATTTTCTGGCTGTCTTTCTTTTTTCTCCATTTTTTCTCTCTCAATTCTTCAGTTGTCTCTTCTCTCTTTCTCTTCTCTCTAATTCTTCCAATCCACACCAAGGTTTCTAAGGCTAATATTTACATTTACACTTCACTATTATATTTGTAAATTTCACCTTCATTGCTGCATTTTATACTATTGATATTTTTATTTCCAAATTGGCCCATAAAATTTTGGGTGTTATTGAAGATCAACTGCTTTCCTGCTTTTGTTTCTCATACATATTTTTGGTTTAATTTATTTTATATCATAATGTTGTGAAAAAAATCTTGTATCTAATCTGATCTAACCTAACCCCAGATATTTCCCAAATGCCTAAGCAAACAACTAAATTAGAAAAAACAGAAGTATTGTCTTGTTATACAGAAATACCAAGTTTTGCCTTAACACTTTTCATTTTGTTAAGAATTTCTGTGTCAACATTCAGTAAAAGCAAGAGTCACTGTCAATAATTGTAGATGTCAGTACCATATAGGAAAAAAATCTTCATGGACCCCAAAATTATCATAAATCATTAACATCTCATTAGGCTATACTTACTCACTATACAATGCATTCTTAAACTGTGGTATTCCCCAAAGTTTTATTTTTAGCTATTTGTATTCAGTTCAGGAAGAATATGTATGCATCTTTTTTTGTATGAATAGGATTTCACGGATTGATGAGATAACTGAATTATACAGTACAGTACTGTATTAATTAACCTCCACTACTCAAAAGTTAAATTGTTAAGTTTTTATCTGGTTACAGCTGATTTTTTATGTTTTGTATACAGTACATATGTATTGTACCATATCATGCAATTTTGAATTATTGAAAAATTTATAGACAATGTAATTTTGTACTTTCAAAGAAAATGGTTTTCAAAGTACTGTATCTTTACAATGAAAAAGTGAATCATATGCAAAATTTTCATTTATATATATTCTTTATTTATAGTTTACAAAAAGGGGTAACAATTATATGTAAAAAAATAAGTAGGCTAGTATAGATGCATCAATATGACTCTCTCTCTCTCACACACACACACACACACACACACACACACACACACACACACACACACACACACACACACACACACACACACACACACACACACACACACACACACCACACACACACACACACACACACACCACACACACACACACACACACACACACACACACACACACACACTCGCTCATCACGTATGCAAACCAATTTCCAAGTTATTACATAATGAATATACGCAGATTCGACAGCAAGATGAGGTGACAAGAACCAGATCTTATGAGAGAGAGAGAGAGAGAGAGAGAGAGAAGAGAGAGAGAGAGAGAGAGAGAGAGAGAGAGAGAGAGAGAGAGAGAGAGAGAGAGAGAGAGAGAGAGAGAGAGAGAGAGAGAGAGAGAGAGAGAGAGACGGAAGGAATAATAATAGTAAGAGATGTGTGAGGGAGAGAATATTGGAGAGAAGAGACAGAGAGGAAGAAGGAAATTGTTGGAGAGAGGAAGGAATAGATGATAATTATGAGGTGGAGGAAAACTCTGAGGAGGAGAAGCAATAAGAAAATAAAGGAAGGAGGGACATAAGAGAGATGAATTGGGAAGAGGGGATAGCAGAATAAGAAATTAAACTAGAATAACACAGAGAGAGAGAGAGAGAGAGAGAGAGAGAGAGAGAGAGAGAGTATCACCTGACAGGCAGTCCCATCACGTCTGTTACTAACTTGCAAGTTGACATTTTACATGGGAGAGAGAAAGAGAGGAGTAGAGGATAGGAGAGGAAGGGAAAAAACAGATAAAGAGGAGGAGAGGAAAGGAGAGAGAAAAAGAGAGGAAAGAGAGGAGGAGAGAGGAATGGAATAAGTTAAATATAAAAGAGATTGAGAAAGGAGAGGAAGGAAATAAGAGAAAAATACAAAAGAGGGGGTGTGGTGCAAAAAGGGAAATTAGAAAGGAGGGTAGAAGAGAGAGTAGAGGAAAGAAAGGGAAGGAGAGGAGGAGTAGAGGAGGGAAGGAAGGAGAATTATAAATGAATGATAAAAAGATAGATAGGTGATGAAATATCGTGAATAGTGTGACAACGAAGAAGAGAAACAGGGAAGAAGAGTGAAGAATAAAGAATGGAAGAAGTAAAAATTAGAAGGACAGACAACTTGGAGAGAGAGAGAGAGAGAGAGAGAGAGAGAGAGAGAGAGAGAGGAGAGAGAAGAGAGAGAGAGAGAGAGAGAGAGAGAGAGAGAGAGAGAGAGAGAGAGAACAAAAAAAATAAAAATAATAAAATACTGATGTGTGGAGGGAGATATGATAAAGGACATAAAGATAAACGGATGATAAGCTAAAATAACCAGAGAAGGGGAGGAAACAAGGAAGAAAGAGAAGAAGGAGTAGGAGGAGGAAATGAAGAGGAGAGAAAGTGAGAGGTGAGAGTAATGAAAAATAACTGCCTGAGGAGGAACAAGTGTACCTACTGTCTACGAGTGGGACAACTGTTCAGGAGTGTCGTACTCGCATTGCGCAGGAGAGAGAGGAAAACCTCTTCCGAAGAATATCGACTGAACAGGCACAAAACAACGCCTTACTTGTTCAGCACTTAATCGATTCCTCCCCCCTGCTCCTCCTGATCCTGGTCCTGCCATACCCCAGCCTCTCATCAGCAATTGGCTCCAAGACATCAGACTCACACATCACACCCACTCTATCCTGCTACACCCACTCATATACTCTCCAGCCGCCTAACCTTGTCAATACAGCCTGGAGTCATGCCCGCCCGTAAGTCTAGAGATCAACTTACCATCATATCTGCCAATGTTAGGGGACTTGCAACGAACATCGGGGACCTCATCAACAGCCACATGATTCCTCGTACCCCGGACATTGTTGCAACGGTGGAAACATTTATGAATGAGTCAGTCCCTGACAACTTGGGCACTGAGAGGATACTCGAGGTGGCATCGACGCGACAGGACACGCGGGACCTTTGGTGGTGTCGCTGTCTCTTTCCACAAAAGCCTGTCGGTCCAACCACTCGAGGTCGCTCTTCCGACTCATCTGGAGATGATGTTCTTCAAGATATGGGCTCAACATCAGACCATCTTGCTGTGTGTGTGTTACCGCCCACAATGGCAGGGTAGTGAGCCCATTGCGTTCCTGCAAACTCACCTCGATGAGCTGTTGCAGCAACACACCTGTAACCATGTTGTTATCGTCGGAGACATGAACCAGCACTTGGTTGCAAGATCTTTCGAAGAACTCCTCACAGTACATGGACTTTTAATCACGTTGACTTCCCCACCCACACTTCCGGCTCATCTCTTGATCCTGTCATCAGTGATCTAACGGACAGTGTCGTCACCTGTTTTCCACTCAGCGCCGTGGGATCGTCAGACCACATGGCTGTTCTGAGTGTGATTCAGATAGCACCTTTGAGGGATGCTGCCGTCACACGCACCAACTGGCTGTGGGGCAAAGCAGATTGGGAGGGTCTCTGCAACACACTACAACAAACGCCCTGGAGCAACATCCTCGTAGGTGACCTCAACAATCAAGTTTACACTTTTACACGTACTTTGCTTAAGTACCAAGAACAGTACATCCCCTGTCACTCATACACTGTTAAGCCCCTCGACCAGCCCTGGTTTGGTTATCAGTGTAGAATGGCAGCTGATGAAAAGAGTCGATCCTGGAGGCTCTACTCACGTCATCCTACCTACGCTAACAAGGAGCGCTACAGACACGCTGTGCAGCCATGCGACAAGTACAACAGTGGGCTCAACGACGTTGGCAAGAAGACCTTAAGACCAAACTCAGTGGCCGATCTGTGGGTAGTAAGACCTGGTGGACTACACTGAAGCAGCATCAGGGCTTGACACCGGATGATGATGTACCACCCCTACACAAGCCTGATGGTACAGTGGCCACCAAAAACAAGGATAAGGCAGAGGTACTCGCATCTTTTTTCTCCAACAAGATGTCAGTACCCGATCCTGACCGCCCCACTCCGAATGTGCCAGCCCTCACAAACGCGAGCCTTTCCACCCTCACCATCACTACTGAGGATGTGCGGCAACGCTTGTCACTAGTTGACACAAACAAGGCCTTAGGCCCAGACAACCTAAGTCCCCACATCCTTAAACATTGGCCTCTCAGCTGGCAACGCCCCTCACCATCATCTTCCAGCAATGTATCACTACTGGAGTCTGGCCACCCTCTGGAAGGGCGCCAGAGTGGTAGCAATCCACAAAAAGGGCAAGAGGACTGATCCCAAGAACTACAGACCTATTTCCCTTCTCTCAGTTCTTGCAAAATACTCGAAGCCATCATAGCTGACAAAATATCATGCTTTCTTGCCTCACACCATCTACTTAACATAAACAGTTTGGCTTCCGAACAAACAGGTCAGCAGAAGACCTATTACTTCAATTATCCACCACTTGGCATAAGTCCCTAGACCAGGGAAGGGACACATTCATCATGCTCTCGACATAGCGGGAGCATTTGACAGGGTATGGCATCACGGCCTCATCACCAGCTGAACAGCTTGGGTGTCCGTGGTCATCTGCTCCTCCTGCTGCAAGACTATCTGCGGGGCAGATACCTCAGAGTGGTGATGAATGGGACAAACATCAGAAGAATATCCCATCTCTGCCAGTGTACCACAGGGTAGTGTTCTCGGCCCTCTCCTCTGGAATGCATATTTTAATGAGTTGCTCCAGCTCATTCCAGAGGCACATGCATACGCCGATGACTGCACCCTGACATTTCCCTGCGACAGTGGTGATCACCGCACAACTGTCGCACACATCAACCAGGTCCTACAAACATCGTCTTATGGGGTCGCCGATGTGCAAGTGGATCTCGCTCCGGAGAAGACACAGGCGATGCTGGTCTCCCGAAGACAGCGTCCCTCTAACACTCCCGACCCCCATCATCTCGCTTGATGGGAGGCCGCTGCCCTTGCAAGCCTCTATATCAATACTGGGAGTGGAAATTAACAGTGCCCTGACTTTCACTGGTCACGTCAAGACTATAGCCAGGAAAGCCGCCTGGAAACTTAGCTGTGTCCGGCGGGTATCACACCTCCTCGACTCCCAGGGAATCTCCACATATATGCAGCTCAAGTCCGCTCCCTCATGGAGTATGCTCCTCTCACCTGGTCGTCTTGTCTCCTTCATATTTGGGTCTTCTTGACAAGATCCAACGTCGAGCACAACGCCTAATACGTCTGAAGGCCCCGCCGACAAGCCGCCTCCCCCCATGCAGCCCCTACAGCAGCGTCGTGATGTGGCAGGATTGTGTGTTATTTACAAGACCCACAAGCAGCGCACCCCACACCTAACTGCACTCCGCCAACCTTGGGCTCAACCACACGGCCACACCACCCCGCGCTGCCGCCACCAGGGATCATCAGCTCATCGTCCCTTTTGCCAGAACAGAGACCTTCCTCCGTTCCTTCCTTCCACATTATACACGAATGTGGAATCATCTGGTACAGCAGACACAGCTTCATTACACCACCTCACTACACACCTTTAAGTCTGCTGTAAACACATGGATTAAACAACCATAAAATGTATATAGATATGTATAATGACTGTTTATGTATATTATAGGTTTAATGATTATTCTTATGTCAAAGATAGTTTTCAGTAGCCCTACTGAAGCTCCTGACTGAACAATGTACCCAACTACAAAATAAAGTAAAAAAAAAAAAAAAAAAAAAAAAAAAAAAGAGGAATTGGGAAAGAAGGAAAGGGCATAGGGGAAAATATGATGGATGTAAAGAGAGGAAGAGAGAAGAAAGAGTGTGTGTAAAGGAAAGAAGAAAGGAAATAAAGTAAGGATGGATAAAAGAGGAAATAAAGAAAGGGAAAGAGAAAGAAAGTAGAGGAAGAAGGAGGGATGGAAAGAAAGAAAGGAGAGAGAAAAAAGAGAGTGTGTAAAGGAGAGAGAGAGAGAGAGAGAGAGAGAGAGAGAGAGAGAGAGAGAGAGAGAGATATGACCACACAATTGACATGCACATGAGATTAAGAACAAAGGAAGGAGAAAGAGGAAGAGGAGAGGAGGAGAAGAAAGAAAGACGTGTAAAGAAATGAATTAGACTAGAAACAAAGGAGTGACCCAATAAATAATAATAATAGTAATAATAATAATAATAATGATAATATTACCAATAACAATAATAAATAATAATAATAATAATAGTAATAATAATAATAATAATAATAATAATAATAATAATAATAATAATAATAATATTACCAATAACAATAATAATAATAATAATAATAATAATAATAATAATAATAATAATAGTAATAATAATAATAGTAATAATAATAATAATAATATTACCAATAACAATAATAATAATAATAATAATAATAGTAATAATAATAATAATAATAATAATAATATAATAATAATAATAATAGTAATATTACCAATAACAATAATAAGAATAATAATAATAGTAATAATAATAATAATAATAATAATAATAATAATAATATTAATAATAATAATAAATAATAATAACATTAATGTGGTGTTATTAAGGTGGGATTTTCTTGTTGGTGAATTAGTAGGTTTTTTATTCCTCCAAGAAGCAGATGTCTAATTAAACACTGAGGACTCCTGTTTCCTGGTATATGTAGGAGGATCAGTAGCCTTCCAAACAACAACCAACAAGAGAACCTTCAACATTAAGGGACCCTGGGATGTATAGTTTGAAAATTGGAGGTAAACGAGTCCTTCAAATATTGCCACGAAACATACACACCTATATGGAAGGAGCTAGTTTCGTGGCATAGTCAGAGGAATCAGAAGCCTCAGTTCTCGTACACGATCACAGGGTCACCTTAATTTTACTATTAGGAGATCTGTGTGTTTCGTGGCATAGTTTGGAGGAATGGGAGACTATCCAAAATCACCAACAAAAGAATCTCCCCTTAAGGACCCTGTGATTGTGTATGAAAAATTGGAGGCTTCTGCTGATTCTCCTGATCATGCCACGAAACAAACTCCTTCCATATAGGTGGGTGTGTGTGTGTGTATGTGTGTGTGTGTTTCGTGGTAATATTTGAAGGGCTCATTTACCTCCAATGTTCTGACTACATCACACACAGAGGGGTCCCATAACATGATCAATTTAGAAGGTATATTTGATCACAGAAAATTCTTACACACACAGGCTATATGGAAAGAGAGGTCATTATTTGGAAGTATTGCAAGGAATGGTTTACCAAGTGACTCTGTGATTAGCAAAACAACAACAAACCTACTATTAATGTTTATTGTTGCAGTTACATAATTCTTACACTTTATAATAATATTATATGTTGTTGTACAGTCGACGGCAGAAGCCCCTGTCGCCTCAACTACTTCACCGAGACAAGCAGTGTTCATGGACTCAAGAAATACTCACTTTTTCAACACCTAATAATCTCGAGTCTATGAACATCGCGTGCCTCGGTGCAGCAAGTGAGGCGACAGGACTTTTGCCGCTGACTGTACATCCTCTAAAACAACAGCGTGTGTACGAATTCTTGTGGCCAATTGTACAGTTAAACAAGTAGAAAGTGAAAAAAAAAAAAATATATGTCTCTATATGGCAACACCTAACAGTTCTTTATAGCAAACCCTCGTATCTTATATATGAATGAATCGCTGGGAACCCTAAAGCATTGTAATGTGGAATGTGATTGGCTGAACTTTGAGTCATGGTGGTGAAGATGATGCCATATATATAGTAATAATTGTCTGCACTTTCTACTTGCTAGCTCAACTGTACACTCGTGATACGTAATTTCTGACCAGAGTGTGAGGAGCAGAAGCTTCGAATTGCCTGGTATTGCTCATTTCCCACCCAGTACACCTATAGGGACTGGAGTTCGAATACAGCTAGGGTATATTATGTGGTGCCTGCCGTTCGTCTCTGTCAGAAATTATGTATCACGAGTGTACATAAGACGTGGAAGCATAGCCAGCCAGCAGCTCTATAGGGACACGAACACAGTCATCATTATTATTCAGTTCACTAATACCGGGAACACGTCCGAGTCCCATGAAGCCCCAACCAGACCCGACCCTCCCTTCCATCCCTCCTTCCTCTCTTCCTCCCAACCAATCCTCCCCTCCCCTCCCTACCCTCCCTCCCTCTCCTTTCCTCTCCTTCCTCCCAACCAATCCTCCCCTCCCCTATCTTCCTTCATCCTCCCTCACAAGCCTCCCTCCTCTCCCTCTCTCCCTCCTTCCCCCCTCCTCTCCCAAACCTCCCTTCCAACCCTCCCTCCCATCTTACCCTCCCATCTTTCCTTCCTCCCCCGACCCCTCCCAACCCTCTCTTCCCTCCCCATCTCCTCAATCCTCCCAAACCTACCTTCCTCTCTCTCTTCCATCCCCTCCCCTCCCAACCTTCCCCTCCCCTCCCCTCCCTTTCGACTACTTGATTCAGCCTAATATTATTATGCAAATGCAAATCAGCAAAATATTTTCCCTCTTTATTACGGGTAAAAAAGAGCAGCGGGGCTGGCTAAATAATTATGATTAATTATCAAGAGGAGGCAGGCAGACACACACACAGACAGACACAGAGACAGGCAGACAGATAGGTAGATAGACAGACATACA
>JAWQEG010004393.1:0-2500 GCA_033782935.1 Petrolisthes cinctipes
GGAAGAGAGAGGGATGGGGGAAAGGAAGGGAGTGAGGTAGGAAGGAAGGGAAGGATGGGAAGGTAGGAGAGGGGGAAGGATGGAAGAGGGAAGGTAGGAAGGAAGGGAAGGAAGAGAGGGGGGAAAGGAGGGAGTGAATGTAGGTAGGAAGGAAGGATGGGAGGGAGAGAAAGGGAAGGAAGGAAGGGAAGGATGGGATAGGGATGGAAGGGAAGGAAGGGAGTGAAGGAAGGGAAGGATGGGAGGGAATGGATTAATGGGAGGGGGATGAAAAAGAAAGAAGAGAGGGGGGAAGAAAGGGAGTGAAGGTAGCAAGGAAGGGAAGGATGGGAGTGGGATGGAAGGGAAGGATGGGAGTGAGATGGAAGGGAAGGATTGGAGGGAGAAGGAAGGTAGGAGAGAAAGGAAGGGAGTAAAGGTAGGAAGGATGGGAGGGGGAAGGAAGGGAGGGGGGAAGTACTGACTGATATCTCTCACCCACATGAAAGATTTTGGAGTGTGTGTCTGTGTGTGTGTGTGTGTAGCCTTAGGTATGGAGTAGTGTGTGTGTGTGTGTATTAAGTCAGTCATACACAAATTAAAGTATACTAAATATGTAATGTATTTATGTGTATTTTTACTTCATATTATAATACTTACCATTAATTTAATACAAGCTTGTTTTAATATAAACTGTGTATTACAGTAATAACACACTCCCCTTGTAGAAAATAATGATTAGTGTTGTTTATATTACATTATATTGTAGTACAGGACATTTCATTACATTGTACATTACATTGCATTATAGTACATTACATTACAGTTACATTACATAACATTACTTTGCATTATAGTACATTACATTAGTTTCATTACATAACATTACATTATATAACATTACATTGAGTTATAGTGCATTACATTACATTACAGTTACATTATATAACACTACATTGCGTTATAGTACATTACATTACCGAACATTACAAATGCAGTAAATTACAATGTGTACATTACAGTACAGTACATTAACATTAACATTACATTACATTAACATTACACAGGACATTAACATTACATTACAAACTTGGGAATTTCATAATAAATATTTTTAGGAAGGTAAGGTAAGGTAAGGTAAGGTAAGGTAAGGTAAGTGAAGGGTACTAATTCCTCCAAACACTACCTTTATGTTTACTGACACACTTTGGAGGAATTAACAACAGAATAGAGTGTTGGTATAATAATGTGTGGAGTAACTGGTTCCTACAAAGTGTTGTATGTAACACGAGGCCTCATTATTGTTATGACGACACTCTGTTTATTGGCATTACTATGTAGCCTATGTGTGTGTGTGTGTGTGTGTGTTTGTGTGTGTGTGTGTGTGTGTGTGTTTATTACATGCTTAGTTCTTGTGTGTGTGTGTGTGTCTGTATGTGTGCGTTGTGAGCGAGAAGTGGATTATGTGCGTAGTGTGTGTACTTTAGTGTGTGTGTGTGTGTATTGTAAGCGTAGTTCTTGTGTGTGTGTGTGTGTGTAGTTCGTGTGTGTGTGTGTGTGTGTGTGTGTGTGTATGTTGTGACTATTGTTTTTGTCGTTGTGATGGTGTTATTGTTATTGGAAGGAGACGAAAAGAGACGAGGTGGAAGCTGCCGTTGTCATGGTAACACAGAGAGAGAGAGAGAGACAGAGTGAGAGAGAGAGAAACAGACAGACAGACAGACACACACACACACATATACACACATATACACACACACTCTTCCACTCGTCCATACACACACACAGAGAGAGAGAGAGAGAGAGAGAGAGAGAGAGAGAGGGGCAGATTGATATATAGACAGACAGAGACACATACTCACACACACTTCCAATCGTCCATACACACACACACACACACACACACACACAGAGAGAGAGAGAGAGAGAGAGAGAGAGAGAGAGAGAGAGAGAGAGAGAGAGAGAGAGAGAGAGAGAGGTAGGTTCCAATGACACACACACACATACACACACACACAGAGAGAGAGAGAGAGAGAGAGAGAGAGAGAGAGAGAGAGAGAGAGAGAGAGAGAGAGAGAGAAAGGTTCCAATGACACACACACACACAGACACACACACACACACACACACAGACTGAGGGTGATGGACTGGAGATGGAATATAAACAATGGTATAATTAACACACACAACACTACACTGACTCAACACACACCATGGTGGTGATGGTGGAGAAGTGGTGGAGTGGAGAAATGGAGTAGTGGTGGAGTGGAGTGGTTGCCTTGTGGAGTGGAGAGGTGGAATGGTTGAGGAGTGGAGAGGTGGAGTGGTGGTGAGGTGGAGAGAAGAAATTATGCAGAGGTGGAGAAGTGGAGAGAAGTAGTAATGTAGAGGTGGAGGAGAGGTGGTGAGAAGATATGATGTAGAGGTGGAGTGGTGGTGGGGAGGTGAAATGGAGGAAAGAAACGATGCTGAGGTGGAGGAAAGGTGAAGGGGTGGTGAGGTGGAATCAGTAGAGGTGGTG
>JAWQEG010004393.1:7500-15000 GCA_033782935.1 Petrolisthes cinctipes
GCTTGGTAACACTGTAGGTAATAATTACAACCTGGTTGTGGTAATAATTCCTTGGCTTGGTAACACTGTAGGTAATAATTCCTTGGCTTGGTAACACTGTAGGTAATAATTACAACCTGGTGTTGGTAATAATTCCTTGGCTTGGTAACACTGTAGGTAATAATTACAACCTGGTAGTGGTCATAATAACACTACAGGTAATATTTATGAACCACATAACATTACAGAGGAATAATAACCTGATAACAATATATTTACTTAATTCACAGAATTATTAACTTTATATAACTTTATATTAACGTTTCATTCATTAACTTATATCAGACATGAATAACTTTATATTATATGTAATTAATGTTAAAGTTTATATATATGGAGAATATAGTATGGAATTTCAATGTGTGTGTGTGTGTGTGTGTGTGTGTGTGTGTGTGTGTGTATTGATCTAGCTATATGTATGTGTGTGTGTGTGTGTGTGTGTGTGTGTGTGTATGGATCTATCTATATGTATGTATGTGTGTGTGTATCTATCTCTGTCTGTTTATCTATCTAGTTCTCTCTCTCTCTGTCTGTCTGTGTGTTTATCTCTTTCTCTGACTTTGGTATGATATGTAAAATGATGTATGTATATGTGTGATGTGAGATGATGTGAGTATGTGAAATGATATGACGTAGGTAATGACATGAGGACAGTATATGTAGTGATATAAACATACACTATGTGAAATGATGTCAAAATGTGAAATGACCTTGGATACGAGATGATGAGATGATCTGAAATGAAGTGAGAATAGTATGTGAAATGATGACAGTATGTGAAATGATGACAGTATGTGAAATGATGACAGTATGTGAAATGATGACAGAATGTGAAATGATGACAGTATGTGAAATGATGACAGTATGTGAAATGATGACAGTATGTGAAATGATGACAGTATGTGAAATGATGACAGTATGTGAAATGATGACAGTATGTGAAATGATGACAGTATGTGAAATGAATGATGTCGAATGAATAGGAAATGATGTCGAATTAATGTGAAATGATGATGAAAAGATGTAAAATGAATGTGAAATGAATGTGAAATGATATAATGAATGTGAAATGTTGATGTAATAGTGACTGGGTGTGTAAGATGATGCTGTAAAATGTTGGCAGTAAATTATGACATGAAACACCATATTATAACCAACACACACACACACACATACTTATAACCTTCCCTCTCGTACACACACACACACACACACACACACAATTATAACCTTCCCTCTTATACACACACACACACACACACACACATAACCCTCCCCCTCTTACACACACACACATAACCCTCCCTCTTATACACACACACACACACACACATTACAATATAACCAGGTATGGTTGTGGTTTGCAATTTGTTATAGTGTATAATTATAATACTGATAGAGGTTTGATTACCCCCATGTGAGAGAGAGAGAGAGAGAGAGAGAGAGAGAGAGAGAGAGAGAGAGAGCTTCAGCTTCTGTAGGACATGTGTGCGTGTGAGAAGAGAAAAAGTGTGTAAGAATATACCTTTTGTGTGTCTGTGTCTGTGTGTCCGGTTGTGTGTGTGTGTGTGTTTCTATCTGTCTGTCTGGCTGTCTATCTGTGTGTCTGTAAATCTGTGCATGTATGTGTGTGCGTGCTTGTGTCTGTCTATCTATCTATCTGTCTATCTATCTATCTGTGTGTGTGTGTGTCTGTCTGTGTGTGTGTGTGTGTGTGTGTAATCAACCTAATGCACACACTTAATGTTCCTTATTTAGTGTACCTGTGTGTCTCTAGTCCCTTGTGTGTGTGTGAGAGAGAGAGAGAGAGAGAGAGAGAGAGAGAGAGAGAGAGAGAGAGAGAATAGGAGGACAAGGGACATAAAAATCACACACAAGGAATGAGAAGAAGGAAATGAGGAAGAAGAGGAGGAGGAGAGGAAGAGAGAAAGGAAGGACAAGGAGGGTAGAAAAAGATAAAAGGTGAGAAAGAGGAGAGAAAGGAAGGAGGAAGTGAGGAGGAGAAGAAGGAGGAGAGAGAAGAGAGGAAGGAGAGAGACACGGAAAGTAGAGAAAGAAAAAGGTGAGTAGGTGGAGAGAAATTAGTAAAAACAGAAGAAAGTTTGTGTTTTGTGTTGTTCCTTTTACTTTCTTACTTTTTATCTCATCCTGTCTCATCTCTCCTTTGTACCTTACTGTTCTCATACACACACACACAGCCTGAAGATAATATTATTCATATATTCCAGTGTATATAAATGTATATATACAGTAGTTTGTACTGAGTTGTATGAATATGTATTAACCATTAAACTTAATACCATTATATTTATTTACATGAGTCTATACTCCTACCACTCTCACCCCTTCTCCAACTCTCCTCTCCTCTCCCTCCTCCTTCCACGTTTTACCTTTGTGTAGGGGTTGCAAATATATATATATTTTTTTGTCGGGGGAGGGGCTTGCAATATATATATATATATATATATATATATATATATATATATATATATATATATATATATATATTATATATATATATATATATAATATCAAGATAACACGGAATATCCTAGTAGAAAACACCGAAATTATTGAAAGCTGTTCTAGACGCCTTCCAATCCTGTACATCCTGTCCTGTCCAAGCTCTGTACATAAAAGAAATGGACCCAAAACTCAACGTGCAGCACACAGACCTTCAAGCTCTACCCAGCGTCCGGAGATCCCACCTGCAGCCACCTAACCAATCAGAGGCCAGCACGTCGAGTAGGGGAGCGGAGGCAACGCCTTAAATAGAGCGCTGCCACAACACCGAGTCATTCTCACCTCGACCACAGAGATGACAAGTCCTCAAAACCAAGCCACTGAAGAAGGGTCTAGGACCCGAAATCGCGATATGGCCAACACACACTCTTCTTTTGGAGAAGTGTTAAACCAACTTAAGGAAGAAGATAAAAAGACAATCAGAAATAAAGAAAATCTTCTTAGGAAAATATATATATATATATTTATATATGCAAATAAATCACTTGGGGCACGTGATCCAGGAGTATGCGTAAATCCACAAGGAAGGAAAAATAAACACGGAGTCCCAAGCGCTTTCGTGTATTCACATCTTCAGTTTAGAGGTCATGTCAGGTTTGATGAGAGTTGGGTCAAGTAGTATATCCTTGTATGCACCATATGGGTGTATATTGCTTTGAACTCGTAGTGGCAACACCTTCAGGTTGCCAGTTAGTTATTAATTGTATCGGTATATAAGGTGTCTCTCGGCAACCATTCTTCTACACTCTGTATTTCCCCTGAAGATGTGAATACACGAAAACGCTTGGGACTCAGTGTTTATTTTTCCTTCCTTGTGGATTTACGCATACATATATATATAAAAAAAAATTGGGGGGGGGGGCTTTTTTTTTGCCTATCTTTGTTGGTGTGAGACTGACATACCATCTGTGATTTGTATCACTCAGGATTAAAGTCATGTAAAAGAAAGAAACCAAATACACACACTGTTGACCCTCCCCCCCTTCGTGTGTGTGTATATATGTAATATGCATAGTACACTCCTGTATAGTTGATATATGTAATATAATGTATACAAGTAGGAGAGGAGAAATAAAGAAAAATGGAAGGAGGAATGAGAAAGAAGAAAAGGAGGGAAGAGGTGAAATGAGGAAGGAGAAATGAAACAGGGAAGAAGGGAAGGAAGTATGAAAAGGAAGAGAAGGTTGGGATGTGGGAAGAGGTGATATGGGGAAGAAAAGAGGAGAGGAAAGAGAGAATAAGGGAAGATGGGAGATGAGAATGATGGAAGGGGTGAAGTAGGGAAGAATGAGGGGTGAAAGGAGAAGAGGTAAGGAATAATTTCGTGAAGGAGAGAGAGAGAGAGAAAAAAAAACACTAATACGTCGCCATCAAGCTAACAAAAGACATATATTTAAAGAAGAGAATATAATGTGTGTGTGTGTGTATGTTAATGGTAGTGGTGGTGGTTGTAACGATATAGTAGTAGTAGTAGTAGTAGTGGTGGTGGTGGTGGTGGTGGTGTTTTGAGAGAGAGAGAGAGAGAGAGAGAGAAGGCGTGTGAGAGTAAGATTTAAAGGAAGGAAGGAAGGAAGGTATTGATGTAAGTGAAGCGAGTAAAGAACAATGGATACCTCTCTCTCTCTCTCTCTCTCTCTCTCTCACAGAATTAGGGTAACATCATCAGCCAGATAGATAGATAGATAAGTAGACAAGCATAAAGATATATAGATAGACAGATAGACAGACAGACAGACAGACACACAGGGATAGATAGATAGTAAGATAGATAGATAGATAGACAGATAGACACACGGATAGATAGGCAGTCTCACAGGTAGATAGACAGACAGACAGACAAATAGACATACATACAGAGAGACAGACAAAGAGACAGAGAGGAAGGAAGGGGAAGGGAGGGAGGGAAGACAATGACAAAGGGAAGGATAGGGACACACACACACACTTACTTTTACATACACACACACACACACACACTCTCTCTTTCACTAGCTTACTTTTACACACACTATCGCTGAATCTTTCACTTTTACACACACACACACGCACACTCACTTTTACACCCCCCACCCCCACCCCCACACACACTTTTACACACACACTATTACACACACACACACTATCACTCACTCACTTTTACACACACACGCACACTTTTACACACACTATCACTCACTCACTTTTACCCACACACACATACACACACACACACACAACACATATTTCCTTTTAGTTTCTCTCTTTACTTCACACTTCTCTCTCACTTTTTCCTTCCCTCTCACTTTTTCTTTATCTTTTTTCTTTATAGTCAGACTCAGAGGACTTATATGTGATAGATTTATATCCTCTCTCTCTCTCTCTCTCTCTCTCTCTCTCTCTCTCTCTCTCTCTCTCCTTTCGTTTATTAGTGTTATCTTTCTTTAATGATTATTTTCTTTATCTAGGAGAGAGGGAGGAAGAGAAAGAAAGAAAACAGGAGGAGGAAGGGAGAGAGGAGAGAGAAAGAGAACAGGAAGGAGGAAGAGAGAGAGAGGGAAGGAGGGAGAAAAAGAAAATAGGAAGGAGAGGAGAAGAAGGAAGAGAAAGAAAACATGAGGGAGGGAGGAAGAGAGAGAGGAGAGACAACAGGAAGGAAGAGAGGGAGAGAAAGGAGAGAGGGAAAACAGAGTGGAGGGAAGGAGAGAGAAAAAGAAAACTGGTGGGGGGGGGGGGAGAAGGAGGGAGGGAGAGAAGAAGGAAAGGAGAAAGTGAGGTAGGGAGAGAAAGAAAACGGGGGGGGGGAGAAGAGAAGGAGAAAGGGAGGTAGGGAGAGAAAGAAAACTGGGAGGGAGGGAGAGAAGAAAGGGAGGTAGGGAGAGAAAGAAAACCGGGGGGGGGGGGAGAGTAGAGGGAGAGAAAGAAAACTGGGGGGGGGGAGGGAGAGAGAAAACTGGGGGGGGGGGAGAAGACGGAAAGGAGAAAGGGAGGTAGGGAGAGAAAGAAAACGGGGGGGGGGGGAGAAGGAAGTAAAGAAGAAAGGCAGTACAGGAACCAGTGTAGTAGCGAAGGAAGGAAGGAAGGAAGGAGGGAGGGAAAGAAGAAAGAAGGGAAAGAGGGAAGGAAGAAGGGAGATAGGGGAGGGAAGGAGGGAGGGAAGGAAGAAGAAAGAAGGGAGAGAGGGAAGGAAGAAGGGAGGGAGTGAGGGAGTGAGAGGGGGAGGGAGTGGGAGTGGGAGAAAGAAAGAAAAGAAAGGTTGGAAAGAGAAATGAGAGAGAGAGAGAGAGAGAGAGAGAGAGAGAGAGAGAGAGAGAGAGAGAGAGAGAGAGAGAGATTACCATAAGTGTAAAAATATTGTAGTTGATGTAGAAATTGTGTGATAAGGATATATATATATATGTGTGTGTGTGTGTGTGTGTGTGTTATAGGAAAGTACGGAACACACACACACACACACACACACACACACACACACACACACACACACACAGTCTTTTGGTACATTTCATCACCCTAATTCTTCCAAACTATTCCAAGCAACTGGACACATTTTTTTATTTTCATCTGATTCTGGTTTTTTTTATACTTTGGGGGAATCAATTAACTCCTGTGTACCCAAAGTGTAATATAGTTTTGGTACAGTTGGACACATGAATGGGTGGTACAGCCCAGGTGAAAGATACTTGTCCCATTTGAGTAACCAGTGTCTATTATGAGGTAGTTGCTTTTTATTACCATCCTCAATACTAACTTCTGCCCCTCCTATTTACCAACCTAACCTAACCTAACCAGTGTCTATTATGAGGTAGTTGCTTTTTATTACCATCCTCAATACTAACTTCTGCCCCTGATGTCTCCTATTTGGCACTAATAAGGAACTTGATATTGGAAGAAATTGACCATCTTTCACTTGGGTTGTACCACCCATTCATGTGTCCAACTGTACATTGGATGGAGTGTGTTGATTCCTCCAAAGTGTGTCAGGAAACAGTGTGACCTGATGAACAAAACTAATGGTGTTGATGTTGTTGTTGGTGTTGTTGTTTGGAATAGTTTGGAGGAATTAGAAAGAGAGAGGAAGAGGAGTGGATTAGGTTGGGTAAGATTAGGTTTGGTTAAGTTAGGTTAGGTTTGGTTTGGTTTGGTTATGTCAAGTTTGGTTAGGTTAGGTTAGGTTGTATAAGATTAGGTTAGATTTGGTAAGATTAGGTTAGATTTGGTAAGATTAGGTTAGATTTGGTAAGATTAGGTTAGATTTGGTAAGATTAGGTTAGATTTGGTAAGATTAGGTTAGGTTTGGTAAGATTAGGTTAGATTTGGTAAGATTAGGTTAGATTTGGTAAGATTAGGTTAGATTTGGTAAGATTAGGTTAGATTTGGTAAGATTAGGCTAGATTTGGTAAGATTAGGTTAGGTTTGGTAAGATTAGGTTAGATTTGGTAAGATTAGGTTAGATTTGGTAAGATTAGGTTAGATTTGGTAAGATTAGGTTAGATTTGGTAAGATTAGGTTAGGTTTGGTAAGATTAGGTTAGGTTTGGTAAGATTAGGTTAGGTTTGGTATGATTAGGTTAGGTTTGGTAAGATTAGGTTAGGTTTGGTAAGATTAGGTTAGGTTTGGTAAGATTAGGTTAGGTTTGGTAAGATTAGGTTAGATTTGGTAAGATTAGGTTAGATTTGGTAAGATTAGGTTAGATTTGGTAAGATTAGGTTAGGTTTGGTATGATTAGGTTAGGTTTGCTTAGGTTAAAATAGGTTAGGTTAGATTTGATTAGGTTAGGTTAGGTCAGGTAAGGTTAGGATTGGTTAAATTAGGTTAGGTTAGGTCAGGTCAGGTTTGGTTTATAAACAGTATAGTAACGAAGGAAGGAAGGAAAGGTTTAATAACGAGGAGAAGCAGACTGGAAAAACCTGTGGCTTACCTTTGATGTGTTGGTGGTGAGAGAGAGAGAGAGAGAGAGAG
>JAWQEG010004394.1:0-5000 GCA_033782935.1 Petrolisthes cinctipes
CTCTAACTTGCCCCTGTGTTGCTGTGCCTTACTTTTGCCTTACCTTAACTCACTTTTTTTTTTTTTTTTTTTTTTTTTCCTGCCTTTCCATTGCCTTGTCTCCTCGTCTCGCCTGGTCCTTCCATCCGTGTCCCCATACAGCGTCTCTCTCCCTTACATACAGGCGTTAAGGAACCATGGTATGTCAGAAAATATATCACGGTTTGTCTCGCATCTTGATTTCTGTCCTACCAGTATACTCACCAGTCAGGCCATAGATATCTCTCCCTGTGCCTGTCTCTAACACACACACACACACACACACACACACATACACACACAAACAAACAAACACACACACACACACACACACACACACACACACACACACACACACACACACACACACACACACACTTACAAAAAAAAAAAAAAAGATACACACACACATCCTCAAATCCCACTCTCACTTTTGTCAAACTTGCCTTTGCTGGGGATTCAGTAGAAATAATCAAAATGACCTTCCCCTCTCGGCTCTGTTTACTCCAGTTCCACAATAAAAGAAATGCCTTACCTGCATGAGCTGGACTGAGTAGAGTTGGGTTGGACTGGGCCTGGTCTGGGGGGTCTGGACATTCCACACCATCGCGGCGATTTGTGTCGAGGCGTGGGAACCTTGCGTGCTGGGCCAACTGAGTCTTCCTTCCCCTCCCTCCCATGCAGTCACTGGGATGAACTATAGACCTCTCTTATCTCTCCTCGGTACAAAGTGGAGTTGAGTTTAGTCGGTGTGTGCCTTATCAATTCTCGCTCGACGCTACGGATATAACTCAGCCAACGTGTGTGTGTGTGTGTGTGTGTGTGTGTGTTAACAAATCCCTCTACACTTTCATCAGACACGAAAGAGGTCAGGAATAGGTTAGGTTAAGTTACTATCAACCTTGTCAGATTTAGTAAGATTTCTCAGGCTGTTAACAGAACCCGTAGCTGTCTGTTTGTGTCTATATATTAGGCCTTAAATATTAAATCAAATATCTAGGATTCATTCTTCTGATGTGGGAGTTTTGCTGGTAAATATATGAAAATTAAAACAAATGTATAAAGCACCGGGGAATGAAATAGAAAATAACACTAGGAATATGATAGACACCACACCTGAATCAATGAGACATAAAGGTGTTTGAGAAAGATTGCAATGAAGAATCCAACATGCTGGAATGAAGGGAGGGAGGGAGGGAGTTTCTGCGACTTGCACCTCCCCTTAGAGAGATGACTTGAGATAAGTTTCCTGCCTGTAGTGGAGGGAACGTGGGAACCAGCGCTGTTTATGCAAGACTTTACCATTCCTCGGTCATTTCTGTACATAAGGCAAAGCAGTTTCGCTCATTGATGCCTCAGCTCCTAAACCCTTCTGTGTCATTATGAAACGTGGAAAGGGGTAAGGATATTTTATTTTGTTGACATTGTTTAAGATACTGATAAAAAAAAAAAAAAAAAAAAAAAAAAAAAACATAGGTTATAATTATGTAAATCCGGGACTCCTTTTGCGTCAATAAAAATGCAACAGATCTTAGAAATTATTTGTTTACCGACTCCCCTTCAACAGTGACGTTAGTGAAATCTATTGATCTGGCTAATGTCAGCAGATTTTACACTCATTTTTCTCATGGAATAAATAATCTCTCTTAGTAATGTCGGGGGGGAGAGGGGGGGGGGGGGGGTCACAAACGAGTCGTAATATTTCCTCCTTCAAGGTTTTGCCAATCATCACTGTTTATGTTATTTTCTCCATCCAAGTTTCGCCCACCAATAGCACTCAGTGAACAATATCCAGTACGTGTGGTCGATATTCATGCTGACTGAACGATGTGGATGAGTAAATACTGAGGGAAATATAACTAACTACTATATGGTGTAGTGTGGTGTGGTGTGGTGTGGAGGGCTGGTATGTAAGATGACGTGAGTGGGACGGAAGCCTTTTGATGTTAATACACACTGATATCTGGCTGAAGGATGACCAATATCAGGGTAATAATAATCTTGTCAGTGAAATGGAGGGTTGCTGACTGATTTCTCCAACCTGTGCCAAGAAGTAGACTACATCGATATAGGATCTTTGTTTCCTAGCACACCTTGGTGGAATAAAAAAACTCTCCCATTCGACCACACAGATTACCATCCTTAAGAGTGGTGAATCTCTTGTTGATACGTTAGAGTGTACCGATTCCTCCAAAGCATGCCAGGAAACGGGACCAGATGATTAAAAAACAATGGTGGTCTGTTGCTTGGAATAGTTCAGAGGATATCAATTGCTCCAGATTTACCAACACCGTATATTTCACCCATAAGTGGTTGTTAAGTTCACGGATGAGCGGCATACACTTGAATGAGTCAGTAAATACACGGTCATCGGAATATATTAATGCATAAGCAGACAAGATTGGTGACGGGATTGTGGGTAGTGAGTAGGCAAGCAGGCAAGCAGACAGGCAGGCAGGCAGAATAAACACTGGAAAGAATGCCAGCAGGAAGAGAGGAAGGAAGGAAAGAAAGAACATATGAAGGTCCATTAGGTAGGCAGGAAGGCAGGCAGAAGGAAAAATACAGGCAAAAATCCAAGCACGAATGAAGGAAAAAAAAGAAAGCAGTGAAGTAAATAAGCAGAGTGGAGAGCAGGTAGACAGGTAGACAGTATGAATAGGCAAGACTCCAAGCAGAAAGGAAGGAAGGAAGGAAGAAAATAAAGCAGGAATTAGGGAAGGATGAAAAGAAAAAGAAAGCAGGAAGGGGAAACAGGAATACAGATAGGCAAGCAAGCAAGCAAGCAAGCAAGCAAACAAGCTGGCGGGCAAGAAGAGTACAATAATAACTAGGCCAGGGGTGAGGAAAGGCGCTCACTCACCGGATCTGACGCAAGTGTTATATGCAATCCAAACCTTCATTACTTTCCATTTATACCCCCCAGACCTCACGCCTCCCTTCCACCCCCCCACCCCCCCTGGAAATCAACCCCACCCCCACCCCCCACCTCTCGCTCATTGATTAGGGGGGGGTGCCAAACCGATCTCACGAGCACCAGGGGTCATATTCATATACGTCTGGTTCACTCTTAAAAACGGGGGGAGAAGTACAGTGTTGGTATTTCCTGAGCCACTGATTCCTTCAAACTATTCCAAGCAACAGAACACCATTATTTATTTTTGTTAATCTGGTCCTGTTTCGTGGCATACTTGTTTAGGAATCAAGGCACTTCAATTTACCAAAGGCGTATTATCTCCCTTAAGCTAAAATGTTGTTCGTAAACTTTTATTCACGGCAAAGAGTGATGGCATATAGGCATAGTATTGTAGCCCATATTTACGTTTCAAGAGCGGGTATACCGATTACTGTTTGGACGTTGTGTGTGCCCCACTAAGTGTTTATGGTTGCCGGTTGTTGTATGTGTGTATTTTGAAGCTTTCCTCTGCGGGTGTACGAAATGTTTACACGTCTTTCTATTTACTTGCTGTTAATGTTTAAGTTATACCGTGTTTGCTTAGCGAAGTGAGTACGGGGATGTTTGCGAATGTGTTTGCAGCTGCTTGTGAAGTGTGTACTTCTTAATAGTTTTATGACTACTTATAAATTACATAAACACATAATGACGGTAATGCAGTGTATGTGCAGTTGCCAGCAAAAGTTTCGTTTCACATAAGGGTGATTTAAGTAAAAACATGACATCTCCCTTCTAGTAGTGAACTAGATGCTATTTTTTCCTAAGCTTAGCAAGTGTTTTTAATGGATGTCAAGCTATAAAGTTCTCATATACCAAAGTAAAACGGTCATAATAGTACATGATAAAAATAATTATTCAGTACAGTATATACTTGACTTACCCAGAAGTCTCCTGAAACTATAAATTTTGCTCACAGCTTTACCTTGTCTGGAGTTAAGAATGTGTGATAGTCGGTACCTTACTGCATGAATGTGCGTATTTATGTGTGCAGATATATTTACAGTAAATGAACGTATGCAACAGTAAGCATACATGTATATAGTATGCGTATATACATATGCTTAAAATGTGTTTCTGTTTAGTGTAAGTGTATTAATGCAAAGGTATATCAGTTTGTTTATCTTTGTGGATAATTAATTATGTTTACACCTGTGCATTGTAGTACGTACTGTCTGACAGTGTGTCCTTAATTCATATGGATGTTTATGAAATATTATTTGAGCGTAATATATACTATAATGAACAGCTGTGTTAATTAATGGACCGTGTGAATGAGCTGAGTCAGTATGATTAAAAGGATGATTAAGTGTTGGCATAATTGATAATGCACTCAGATCTCTGCATATATTTTAATTAATACAGTACTCTTCATTAGGGTAGCTTGTCAGTTGATCAGTTCTGCTTCCTGTTATACATTATTTGTTTATAGCTTAGTTTAGTAGAAATAAGCCAGTGATTGAATGTCAGTAGTGCTTCCCTCCTACAAGAGTAATTCTATCCAGCTTTAGTGAGTGATAAATGTCGAACGAAATGTCAACCTTTGTTTTTGAGTTTTATCATACATAATATTATACATCTCGCGACAGTTGGACAGAGTGGAAAGTTTATGGTGGTGTGTGTGTGGGACTGTTGGTGACGACGGTGGTGTGGGCGGGGGAAGAAGGTACGGTAGGTAATAATATTCTAGGACCACCGGGGCTGCAGGTACTGGCCACCCGAGAAGCCAGCAATGGGTGTGGGTTGGGTTGGGGTGGGTGACAGGTGTTGTAGTTAGGTGTAGTGGGTTAGGTAGGTAGTAGGAGTTGGGGTGGTGGGGAATAGAGGAGGAGAGAAAGATGAGTTGGATGGAAGTAGATGAGGATAGGGAATGAGAAGGTAATGTTGGGATGGAGTGGAGAGGAGAGTGGAGAGAGGGGAGGGAAGGGGGATGGGACACACACACAAAAACCCGGGTGCTGCGACAGGTGACCCGCCGCTGAGTAATTGAAAACAACCACCCGACAAAAGTTATATACGACGATAATTG